>JACGAQ010002206.1:0-44417 GCA_014119065.1 Orius insidiosus | reverse complement strand
TTTTAAATCCCTTTTTATGGGCTCGGCAGATGTCCCTTGGTATGGTCATTTTTTTCAACTAAAGATAACAGCTATTTAGATAAATTTGGCGTTTAAATTCTATTTAGGGAGCACCTAACAAAAGCTTTGGGGTCCCAGATTTTTTTTACTTTTTAAAGGATCTTTATGATACCCCCCACAGACCGTTTCCGTAGGTAGAAAATTAAATTTTTATCTAAAAGTGAATGTTACGTAGTAAATCATAAAGACTTACATAAAAGGAGTTTTAATCAGTCTTCAAAAGCGTAATCTCTTCGTTTTTAACAGGAAAACTTAAAATTTCGAAAAAGTTAAAGTTAAAACATTTTTTGGCCGGCATTTCAACGTGAAACATGTCGAAACGTGTCTGAGCTAAAATTTGATAAAAGAGGTCATTTGATAAGGCATTTTTTAGTTTTTTGAAATATTAATTAAAAAGTATTTGATGAATTACCGAACATGTTGAGCCATCCTTCGACTCTTGAAGGGTAGACGATTTTCTTGTTGGACATCGACCTGACCATTGTGACGGCGATTAATCCCAAAAAATCCAAAAGGAGACTCCCTTGACACACAAAATGAAAACGAAAACTACGAAAATAAAACACGTGACGCACACGCACGAATCGCGGACGCGTCTTTATTCAGAAGAAACTCGAGTAACTGATTAACGCGTCGCTTAAAAACCAGAACACAACTGACGGGACGGAGTCGGTCCTCGGAGCGGGAAACGAACTTTTTGAAATCCCACCACGATCCATGCGTGGGATGGCTTGCGCCACGGAAACCCCTCAACAAACGTTTCTTCTATTATTGCGAATTTTTCAGAAAAAGAGGATTTTTTGAAAGTATAAATACCGACTCGAAAATTATCGTACACACCAAAATTTGCAGAATTCAGTAGCGTCGCTACCGGGATCGAGGTGGCCGAAGGCCCCACCAATCCCAAAAGATAGGAGGAGGAATTTTGAGCTCCAAGAAAAAATTTTCGTGTCAAAATCAAGAAAAACTTGGTTTTTCAAGGTAACAAATTTGGATTTTAGTGAATAATGAAGGGAAATATTAAATAATTCTTGTAAAGGAAGGTTTGGTCGAAATCAAATGAAAATTGCGTACTCGTGAGGTACAACCAATGGCGTCGACGTAACCACTGGGGGGTCATTTGATCCTAAAGGGTCCTGAAGACCCATTCCCAAAAAAACATCTGTCGAGGGTAAAACATTAACTTTTTTAGTGAAATTTTAAAAGATTTAAAGAAGGTGGCTCCATGAAGGGCTGCATCCACTTTAGACCAATCCGATGGAGGTACTGGATTATTTGGTGTGGTACTTTGGACCAGAACAGTGCAACCACTTTGGACCAGAACAGTGCAACCACTTTGGACCAAAGGAGCAGGTGTGAAAGTATGTATATCTGTTTGTTACCTGTTTTAACTACTGGTGGTAGTTATGAGAAAAAGTTTTAAAACATACTTGCACTTAGAAGATCACATTCGAATGATCATCCTAGAGAACTAATCTTTGAAAAGGCACTAGCTAAAATTGAAAGGAAGCTCTGCGCATAATTTCACGTCAATTAATGCACCAGGAGAGGCTGTAGCGATAGCTGAATAAGAAGAAGTGATGAAGAAGAAGGAGAAGGAGAAGGGAGAAAGGAGAAGACAGAAGACAGAAGGGAGAAGGGAGAAGACAGAAGGAGAAGACAGAAGACAGAAGACAGAAGGAGAAGGCAGAAGGCAGAAAGGCAGAAGGCAGAAGGCAGAAGACAGAAGAGAAGACAGAAGGGAGAAGGGAGAAGAACAAGCCAAAGGCGAAAAACCGGGTTTTCAGAGTTGTATATCTAGGCACCCTATATACCGATCAACTTGAAATTTTCAGAATTTACTCATATTGAATCGGAGAAGACCTGTAAAAAATTTGAAGTCAATCGGTATACAGGGTGCTGAGATCCATATAGAAAAACGCCAATCGTGACGTCCAGTACATTGGGTACACTTGGTTTGTTTGGCGGGGCGGGACGCTTCCGCGTTTCTAGATTTTATGCAGACGATGCAATTTTTTTTCCTCAAATGGTGGCTGGTGAGCCAGTTGAGGACGGAAGAGTTGAGGACCTGGAAGACCCTTTTCCCGAAAACTGTCTTCAAGGGTATCACAATTTTCTTTTAATGATTTATTTCTGCCAGGGACCAAATATGTAGCACTAGATGGGTCAAAACTAACCCTCCCAAGGGATCTAGAAGACCCATTTCAAGAACTGTCTGTCTAGGGCATCACAAATATGTATTCCTTGCAAGCAAACAACGGCGCCTTCTTCTTCTTTTTCCCCCTCCGGAGGCGGTGCCAAGTCGGCTCCCTGCGCACTTAAATCCTATTGTGCTAAGGAACTAGTAACGAATTTTTCGGAAACGGAAAAATAACTCCCTGTCTTCTTCCTACGTAATTTACTTGGTTTTAAAATTTTAGTTTATCAGAAAATAATTTTGATGTTTTTATAGCACCCAAGTTAACTAAAAAAGTCTGTCGAGGGTATAACAATAAATTCCTTTTAACCAAGATAAAATAGATCTGTGGCAGCTCGTGGGCTTTTTGAAAGGTGAGGCCACCTCACAAAAAAAAAAAAAAAAAAAAAAAAAAAAAAAAAAAAAAAAAACATCAAGATTACCTTAAAGCTCCCAAAATTGAAAGGAAAGTCTTCAATAAAATGAGTACAGAAAAACCCGTGGAAACAGGGTGTTTTCCGGAAAACGCTAAGTGGTGTGAAGTTCAGTGAGCATACTAGAAATTGCTATGCTAAATGCTAACCCCAAAAATTAGAAAAGAAATTAAAGGCGCTATAAAGTCCTAATTTTTCCCATTTTATCGAAGCATTAGCCAATAGACTGGCCAACCTGAAAAACACAAACTAAAAACTCAGAAAAGAACAAAGTCGACTCACCAGTCACCGATTATTGATCCTTTGTTCTTTTGATTACAAGTCACAACGGAAACAAAAAAAAATCAATTTTGTAAATTTTATTAAATAAACGATGCTTTAGTTTTCGAATTACGGAGGAATTCGAAAAGAAAAAACAAAGTACTTAACGGATGAAAAGGTTACGTTGGTATAGCCGTGAAGAAGGCTATGGCGCGCTCGCCGTTCAGAATAACAGTGTTACCCGAACGCTTTTTGGCGCCACCCAATTTTCTTAGAATTTTTAACGTTAATAAATGACCATGCTATATTTATTTTTTTCTTGACATAAAAACAAACTAAAAACTCTAAAATTAAAAAAAAATTACCAATTACTTAACATATTCTTAGTAGCAAGTTTGTAGTTGGTAAGATTGCTCAAGCTCCTTTACCATTCCCCTAGCGTGAGGCACAGTTGAATCGTGCCTCACTTAGAGGGTTTGGCTGGCGATTCCGGGCCGGCTCGCGTGGGTTCGATCGTTCAAATCCGGCTAACCTTCGCTCGCGCGAGTACCATATAACCCCCGGACCCCTCCTTCTATTTCAAGAGAGGCCAAGGTCACCCGTGCCTCTCCTGGCTTTTATTCATATTTCGAAATCCGAACGATGCGGTACCGACTTTTTACGCTAGAGGCCGGGCTGAGAGTATTTTTGTAGGTCCCGTTATTAAATTTATGAACTTTAAACATTCTTACGTAATTATTATTATTTTATTTCCGAAAAAAAAATTAGAAACCATGTTTTAAAATAATTATCATAAAAAATTAAAATTTTGGGGATTAAAAAAAATTTTTTTCTTCTGAACTCCAGGTGAGGCCGGGCCTCACTTGCCTCCCCTGACGAGCCGCCACTGAAATAGATTCATTTATGTACAGTGCTTGGCACCAAATAGCTCTTTAAAATAAAAAATTTAAAATTGTTAAAATAAATTAAATGAATAAAAATAACCGGTTAGTCTAAATTCCAATTGAAAAAAGACTATCAGTTGTTTATTGACATTGCGAGTGTTTATCAATGTTGGCCGTCATCTGTCGTCTCTCTCATTTGTTTCTTGGTCGACCCATCTGAGATTAACTCTTCTCCGGCGTTTGCTTCAAAAAGTGCAACTAAAGAATTTTCTCATATAAATCTTCGAATTTTACGAAAAAATGGGGATCCGTTATTTAGAAACTTTATGCACAGAAGTGATGGGTGTGTGAAACCTGCTGATATACCATCGTTGGTCAAAAAATATAAGTAAGCATTAAAATTTTTAAAAAAATTATCGTCTTTTTTCCTCATACTTTGGTATTGTACTTATTCAACATTGCGTAAACTTTCGTAGCCCATGACTTTCTTTATATAATTACGATTTAAATATTTATTTTAAACAATTTATTATAAAATAATCTTCAGAATATGAGGTTATGTTTGAGGAATTTCTTATAAAAAAAATATTATCCTCTTCGTTATCTTGACATTATCCCTCACATCGGCTTAATTTTTGCATCATATTAGTTCATTTATTTTATATTCTAAATTCTATTTTTATTATTATTATTCATTTTAATTATTTAAAAACTTTAGTTCATAACCCTGAGGGAAAAATGAGGCACAGTTGCAGGTTCAACCCTATTGGTTGAGCAATTGTTGAATAATCATGGATTTTAAAATAATTTGTATGTTTGGTTTAAAAAAAAAAAGAAAAAAAAAAAATGGTTGCAAAAAGGAGTGACAAATTTTTTCATTCTTCCCTCTTAAACCCTATTTTTGTGTATTTTTTAGGAAAGAATGTGGTGGTACGGAATTAGTAATTGATATGAACTCGGTTACATATTTCCTCAATAAAGAGATTTCATGGTCTGGCGGTGGTCAGATGAAAGAGTTCAGCGAGCTTCTTGAGAATCTTCTACGGCGCTCAAGGCTGACGGATTGGAAGTGACTGCATTCGTCGATGGCGTCACCCGACCGAGCAAACTTCAAATTTGGAAGGATAAACAGACGCAGTACGCTGAGGGGCTTGCTGATCGCCTCCAACAAATTCGCTCATCGGGAGAGATCATCACGGAAGACAATCATTTTTTCACCAGATTCCCCGCCAACCTCAAAGACGTCTTTGTACAAACATTGATAAAATGCGACTGCAAAGTATTACTTTTTTTTTCTTTTTCTTTTAAATGCTGTTTCAGGTCAAGCAGTCAATCATCAACTGCGACATCGAAGCAGCGATTTATGCCAAGCGGAACAACTGTTTTGGCCTCTTAGGTCAAGACACCGATTTCGTCATTTTCAACTGCACCAAATATTACTTTTCGATGAAAAATCTCAACATCAAAAATCTATCCACTGTCACTTATAGTGGGGCAGATCTTGCTCATCATTTAAAAATCGATATTTCATTTCTTCCGCTTTGGGCAACATTAGTTGGAAACGGTTTCATTGAAAATGATACTCTAACTGTATATAAATTATCCCTTTTATCATTTTATTGTATTATTTTCAGGAATTCCACCGCAGTATTTAAAACCACAGAAAGATTTTGCAGACCTATGGTGTTTTTGAATGTTGCCAGATTTATCATCGCAACATGAAAAAGGCATCAGAGTTTATTCTCAGCTACCGAATTTAATCGACAAGATCAACGATATGAATATAACATACAAATTGGTTTCAAAAAGCCTGGAGTACTACGATCAAATAACATTTCCCTCCAAATGTAAAATTTAAATTTTAATTATGTAACTTATATATTTAGGCGATGATGTCAAGGAAGACTTTGAAGATTATGGAGATTTTATATGGATGGAAGTGCAAAAAGTCATCAGCGATCTTCACAAACAAGCAAAAATCCCTCCTCTCGCTTACAATGTCGTATTCTACAATCATTCATTCTATGAATGCTATTTTGAAGATGATGGACCAAAAAGATCCAATTTTCAGGGTAAACTGAACTCTATCAAATTGCCATCTACAAACTTTCCCATCTTGGATTTGTGCTAAAAATGTTTTTTCCAGGCTGTACGTGAGTTGAATAGAAAAATTTATGGGATTCTTCTGAATGAGAAACCTCTTAAAAACAACAGTGAACTAAAGTTAAAAAATTTTCATAAATTTGAAAATTTTTATGATGTTGTAGAACCGATATTTCCAGAAAGTTAGTAAATTGAATGTAATAATTTTTTTTAAATATCGCTTTTAGCCAAGGAATTTGATCTGCCTGAAATATTGATAGGTGAGGATGTGGAGAAGAAATGGGATTTGTTTTTTCAACCTGTTCAGTTCCTTCGAGTTTTATGCGAATTGATGAAAAAGCTTTGATTCCTGCAGTTGCTTTAAAATACATCATCGTAATTTTTTTATCTTAAATTATTTTCATTTCAAATTTTTTTTAAAGATGAAAGGTGTCATTTTTGAACAATGGGAGATAGAAGCAGTTGTTGCTACTGTTTCGTTACTTCCTGATTATTCAGTCGATGAAATCAATGATTTGCCTGAGTTCCAGTATCGCCCGATGGCGTCGTCTTATATTGGCGTCTCATTCGTCTTTTTGAAACATTCCAGATACTCAATGGTGTTTGCGGTTCACCCATAAAAAACGTAAAAGTTGGCATCAATCATTTTAAAAATTAATTTTTTTTAGGCAAATCCATCGTTTTACCAAGACGGAAAGCTTTTTCAATCCAAATACTTGCTTGCTAGCGATGGAGCAACACTTGAAGATTTGTGTGAACATAAGGTATTTAATTTTATGCATTCTCATCCCTCATTAATTTTTTTTTCTTTTCTAGAACAAAGAATTACAAAAAGCACAAACTATAATCGAGGAACTTTTTCCAAAATAAGACAATAGAGGAACGTTATTTTTCTCTTAAATAAATAAAACAATTCATGTATAAATAATTTAAGTTTATATTCCAGTCATTATCAATAAAGGTTAACAAAATAAGGTTATGTCTTCCTCCTTTGCTTGATCTTTTTTTCTTTATTTAAAAAATAAATTAAAAATTCATCTGATTTGATACAGGTGTAGAAAAAGCATGATAAATAATCAAAATTTGTAAGTCAAGGCGAGAAGATTTAAGACTAAAAAGTTCAACGATGATAGTAGTCGTAATTTATCTCACAAAATGTTCTTAACCATCATTACAATTTTATTCACAGTTTATTGTTTAGTAAGTACTCCTTTTTATAGATTAAACTTAATTATTTCCTCAGGCAGGAAGGTTTTGGCAAAATATTCTTACTTTTGGAGAAGTCATAAAACTGAGTTTGAATTAAGTGAATTGAGAGAACCAGAGAATGTTATAAGCGAGGTTCGAAATTAAATAAATTTTTTTTTAGTATTTTATTATAGACAAGAGAGGTGCTCAGAACGTTTCAAAAGCTGAGTTTATGTCAAGATCAGAAGAAGCGATCGCTGGAATACATAATAGCTTGTCACATTTAAATACTATTGCGAATGAAGTGAGAGAATATTAAAGAATAATTTTTCTAAATTTTTTTTTAGAATAAAGACTCGTACAGAACAACAATACTAAAACTTTTACAAGGCCTGAAGACATTGGAAGAATCCCTTAAAAGTTACCCAGAGAATAAAGCCTAAAATGGACTTTTATAGTTATTATCCTTGGGTCGGGCGGCCTTATATCCCTTATTACAAGCCAAATATGGAGTTAGTGAAGTATGAGAATCAGCCGATTTATCCAAGACCAAGGATTTTTCCGTTTATGCCAGGGACGTGCTACAGGATGGAACTGATGCCGAAAGCGAGAGGATGGACCACTCAGAGTTTAAACAGCCGCTGGGTTTTTAATTTAAAGCCGGAGCCTAAAAGATTTGAAATTAAACAAATTGGCCCTCCTCCGACAGGAACTTGGACTCGCTCTCCTTCCGATAATTTGAATTTAAACCCACCGTTTATCCATCAGTAAGTTATTTAGACATTACTTTTCTCTATATTTGTATAGCCTAGTGGTTCATTAAATGGAGTATATGGGCAAAGGAGTCAAATTATAAGTTTGGGACTTAAAAATCTGACCAAGCAGGATGTAACATTTACGAACAAAGCAGAAGAAATAGTTATCATATGGACGACAATCGAAATAAAGTACAATTGATTTCAGTCAAACCACAGTCAAACGAAAGCCTAGAAAATGTTAAAAAATCCATCATGTATGTACATTCGGTTCAGAAGATTGAAATTAAGAGCCCCGTGGTTGACGTAAGTCCCATAAAAATCAAAGTTCCGAGTGTAGAAGAGATGAAAATAAGTTCGGAACATGTTTTTAAAATGGATAAAAAAGAAGCTAGCTGTTTGACATTGATGGCGCCTAATCCTTCGTTAAGTACAACTTTCTCACAAGCTGAAAGCGAAGATATTCCAAAACAAAAATCTTCTATGCGATTCGAATCAAGTCACTCCTTTGAAAATTAAACAAAGTTTTGAATTCCAAACATATTGAAGAAGTGACTGTGACGATTTTAAACATGTTTACGCACCATGAAAGCGAAGAAGGAGATGGTGACAACTGGAATCCTGATAACATTCTTTTACTTGGCATTGACAGTGATATTAACATAAAGTATTATTTTTTAAATTATATGCTTATAACTTTTTGTTTTTAGTATCTGTTGCATCTGTTATCCAGAAATGGGCAGGAATTGAGTACGACTTTGACTCGGAGGCAGAAAAGAGATTTGGCTGGGATGATTGACTCGCAGGTTACTCGGTTTAAGCTTACAGGCGTTACGTGGGCGACAATGTGTGAAAAAATCATTTCTGGAATTGACGGAAAAGTGGCGATTCTTCAAAAACTCATACCCTGTTTTGCTTCAATGACAAAAGATCGAAGTGAATAAAAGACATTAAACAGAATAATTACTCTTTCTAAATGAATTACAAGTTAATCATTTATTTGTAGATTGAAATATTTTCCAACATTTTAGTGTTTTTAGAGAAGTCTGGGCGTTTTCACCAGAAACCCATTTTTACAGAATTTCCGGCAGTTAAATTTTGACAGAGAGATCCTATATTTACAGAACTTTAGTTTTCCTTACAGAAACAGCATTTTCAGGATTTCCCCATGCTAGCAATGGAAGAGGGGAAGAAAAAAGTTACAATAAACCATCCAGCCACTGATATTATTCAATCTTTGTTTAATTTTGTGGACCTTGAATCTTAGTTCCATTGTTTCAATATCATTTGGGAAGTCATCTTGTGACAGTATAAAATAAAAGGTACAAAAATGTATTAATTCTCATTTTAGTCTATAAGGAAGCATTAATAAATAAGAAACTATCAACAAGTGGCAAATTTTTCTCTTTTTTTAGGCTGGGTTAATGGGATTATGTTCAAGGTGAAAATGAACAGAAATTGAGTACAAAAAAATAGCAGGTTGTAATTGTTTATTGTTAATTAAAAAAATATATTTATAAAAAATTAATACTCAATCGCTTATTACGTATTGATTCTGATTGATTACAGATTAAGCATTGATAAGATAAAGTGATAAAACTGTCATTTTCGGTAACCTTGTGAAACCTTTCAAGGTAGTGTTATCAATTTGATAACGTCAAGTGTTCGGTCGTTGAGCCTTACGGCGAAAGTATTCAATGAGTTTTAAATGATTAATGGTTGAGCCAGAGTATTTAATCGTTTTTCTTGCTTTAGCGATGAAATACCAGGATTTAGGACCGGTCGCCGTTAAGGAATTTATAAACGGACGTTTCGTCGGTCGTGAGCCATGGCAAATAGCGACGATGACCGCCACCTCCGTTTTGGCTGGAATTTGGGTTTGGAACGTCGTTTTTCAACCGGAAAGTAAGTCTTCAGAGTTGTAAAATTGTACATCACCATCTTGTTATTTAACTTACTTAAGTTATAACAAAGGGTATCCCAGGATGTTTTGGGGCCAGTGTGGCAGAAGATTAAGGTATAAAGGTTGTGGGTTCGATTCCCACTCTGGAGAATTCCAGGGATTTGTAGTCAACAAATTTGTTTATGCCAAAGATTGGATTTTTCGAGGTGTAGTGCAGCCTCAAAATTACAAAATACAATTTTTTGGGCCCCAAAAAGTTAGGCAGCTAGAAAACTCCACTTGATCCCAAAAAATTCAGGAATGATCGCAAATGTCTTCTAACTGCCTGAATTTTTTGGGCCCCAAAAATTGTGTTTTTTGCAATTTTGAGGCTGGCCCATCACTTTAAAAAATTTCAAAATGTTGAAAATTTGTCCATCTATCTCATACAGGTAGATCAAAAGTTATAACCACAAGCAATTTAAGATCAAAAAACCTTGAAAAATAAAGAGCTATTTAACTCAAGGCCCCAGAAACATTTTTTCCTGCTTTAGAATGACTTTTTTACTTGGCTGAATTTTTTCAAATTTTTTATTGATTGGGATGCAGATAATTTTTCCAAAGGGGGGGGACCTATTTTTGTTGAAATTGACCTCTAAAAGTGCCATTAATAGGCTGTTTATTAAAAACTCATTTCCATTTGTTATGGCGAATTTGGCTCAGGAGCTATTTGCTGAAATTGCCTTTTACTTCAAAATTGTCCATTTTAGCCATATTGAGCCGAGGGAAGAAGTTTGTCTTCAGGATGGCCGCAGAATACCATTCGTCGCCAACAAAATTGATACCGAAATGAAGAAATATCATCAGATTTTGAAAAAGATGTTGAAGCCAGAATGGGCTCATTATGTTTTACACGTGCACTTGATAAGAAAGGAAAATCTAAAGATGAAATTATCAAAGAACTCGAAACGAATTTAAATCTTGGTAAGTAGTTCTCAAAAGGTCAAGAACCGCAATAACAAACAATGAATTATAAATTTAGAGAGCCCACTTAATAAAAATGAATGTCATTTTTAGGTCATTATAGGTGGAAAGAAGGATTTGTTTCTGGCGCAGTTTATTATTTTTCTCCAGAACTTATGATTTGCTGACCCATGTTTATGGCTGGCGTCATATACGAATCCTCTTCATGCCGACGTTTTTCCCGGTGTGAATAAAATGGAATCCGAAGTCGTCAGCATCACGGCAAAATTGTTTCATGGAGGCAGCGACTGTTGTGGAACGGTTTGTGCTCATTTCAGCTTTAAAATCAACTTAAAAATGCTTTAGATGACCTCGGGAGGTACAGAATCTATCATGATGGCCTGCAAAGCGTACAGAGATTATGGCCGAGAAGTTCACGGTATCAGTAAACCTGAAATGATCATACCTCGCACAGCACATCCGGCTTTTGAAAAAGCCGCAGAATATTTCAGTATAACTATCCGATACATTCCAGTCGATCCATTAACAACTAGCGTTATCGTTAAAAAAGTTAAATCAGCCATAAATTGGAATACGATCATGGTAAAACATAAATATCTCATAATTTATTCCTTATTTTGTCTTTTTAGATTGTTGGATCTGTTCCAAATTATCCTTATGGAACTATGGACGATATTGAAGCATTAGCGTCCCTTGGAAAAAGATATAATGTTCCTGTCCATGTTGATTGTTGTCTTGGCGGTTTTTTGACTGCATTTATGCCAAAAGCTGGTTTCGACTTTCCAATGTTTGATTTCTCATTACCTGGAGTGACTAGCATCTCGGCAGACACTCATAAAGTATTTTTAGTTTTGAAATATCTGGCAATTATCTTTTTTTTTAGTATGGTTTTGCACCTAAAGGTTCTTCGGTAGTTTTATATTCCAAGCCTGAATATCGACATTATCAGTACTGTGTGACAACTGACTGGCCAGGTGGTGTTTATGGTTCTCCAACTGTCAATGGTTCCAGAGCTGGAGGTAAAAAATCAAATTTTCTATTTGAAAATTACTGGGTTTTTTCAAATTGGGTCTTCCCCCGGGGTTCAACTTTTTCAAACAGAAGTTGTTGGATTACCCTCCGTGTCTGGTTTTTTGGGAGGGTCTACTTGTGTTGGGATTTTCTTAGGGACTAATAAAATGCCTTTGGAATTTAGATGTTTAGCTAATTTTTGTAGGGGAAACTCCTAAAAATTTATGGTTTCTCTATAAAAAAAAAATTAAGGAAAACACCTGAAGAATCTGTAAAATTAAAGTTTCTTTCTCAAGAAGATGTGGACTCCAAAAAGGGCTCACTTGGAATGACATTGCCATGACCTTGAAGTGGTATTGCCATGGCCTTGAAATGGCATTGCCGTGATCTTGAAGTGGCATTGCCTTGATCTTGAAATGATATGGCTATGACCATCCAAGGACATTGCCATGACCTTAAAGTGGCATTGTCAATAACATTGCCATGCTCTTGAAATGACATTGCCATGACCTTGAAGTGGCATTGTCAATAGCATTGCCGTGCTCTTGAAATAACATTGAAGTGGCATTGTCAATAACATTGACGTGCTCTTGAAATGACATTGAAGTGGCATTGTCAATAACATTGCTTGCTCTTGAAATGACATTGAAGTGGCATTGTCAATAACATTGCCGTGCTCTTGAAATGACATTGCCATGACCTTGAAGTGGCTTTGCGATGGCCTAGAGATGGCATTGCCGTGACCTTGAAGTGGCATTTCCGTGATCTTGAAATGACATGGCAATGACCGTCCAAGGACATTGCCGTGATCTTGAAATGGCATTGCAATGGCCGTCCAATGACAGTGCGACATTGACTCCCATATAAAAGTGGGGTTTCCCTGCTTAAAAACTTAAGAAAATACTAGAAATTCTGTCGAAATGGTGTTTCTTAGCCAAAAAAACTGAAGAAACTTTCCAGCAGCCTTGTGAAAATGAGGTTTCTCTGTCAAAAAACCAAGGAAAGCTCTGGACAATCCTAGAAAATGTGGCTTCTCTGTCAAATAATCAAGAAAATCTACCCGAAAATTTAAAAATAGGGTTTATAGTGAAAAAACCCTGCTGTAGTGTGAGTAGGGTTTGTGAACTTTCCATGACGTTTTCTTTGCTGCAGGCTTGCCAAATTTAAAATTTTTTTAAAGGTATAATCGCTGCATGTTGGGCCACTTTGATGTACTTCGGACTTGAAGGATACATAGATTCGACCAGGAAGATCGTCAAAACTGCCAAATATATTGAAAGCGAACTAAGAAAAATCCCAGAACTTTTCATATTTGGAAAACCCGTCACATCTGTCATAGCCTTCGGCTCAAATAAATTCCACATTTACCGCCTCTCTGAAATTCTTAATGAATGTGGATGGAATTTAAACCCTCTACAATTTCCTCCAGGGTAAAATTATAAAAATTTACTTTTTAATAATTTTTTAAAATTCTAGAGTGCATTTATGCGTTACACATATGCACGTTGGTGAAGGAATCGCTGATAAATTTATCAATGATGTCAAGAATGGAGTGAAAGTTCTGATGGAAAATCCGGAATCTAATGTTGAAGGAAAAGTAAGCCAAATTTTCATCATCACTTTTTTATATTATCTATTTTTAGATGGCCATGTATGGGGCAGCTCAAAGTATCCCAGATCGTTCCATCGTCGGAGAATTCACGAAGCTTTTCATCGACTCGATGTACTACATACCCAAAGAAAAGTCTAAAAATGGTATCAGTAATTAAAATCAAATTTTTAAGGCCCAAATTGGAATTTTTTCCAAGTGTTTTATGCTTTTGTAATTAGGCCACATTTATGAAAATTCAAGGGTTTTTAGAGGACTTTGATCCTACATCACTTATGAAATCTTGTGCAGTATTTTGATCTCTTCTGTACTTATTAATATTATAAATTGTGTGATCGCTAATCAATTAACAGTATTTCATTTTTGGCATTTAAGAGACTCTGTATATTTTTGAAATAAAACACGATTGAAACCTATTTAAAAATACGATTCATATTAATATGAATACACCCAAATAAAAATCCTGACCTTAAAAAGAAAAAACATAAATATTTTTATTGTACAAAGAAAATTTTGCATTTTGAAGACTAGAAGTCAAGTTTTACAAATTTTAAAAAACAAGATCTTTAATTATTTTTTGCACTCTTCTTTGAATTTTTAGCGGCTTTCGCCTTTGGTTGTTGTTCCCCAGCGAAAAATGTCGTTATCATTTCAGACATTTCTGGCATATCGTATTTAGTGAGGTTATTAAACTGCTCCATTTCCTAGAAAATATAAATTAGATTATAAAGCAGTTTGTTAAGAAAATACCTTTTTAGCTTCAGGGTCGTTCATGACTCTCGGTAGAAGCATGACCAGCAGCAAAGGAAGTACCATCATCAAAACCTTCACAAAAGAAGATTAATTTTTTAAAAACAATATCAAAGCAATCTTTACCATGGGATTAAACAAGAAATCGACGATTCTCCACTGTTCTCGAAGTTGAAAATACCGCATTTGTGTAATCGGTTTCATTTTTAAAGGATAAGGTACTTGAACAACTTGACTTGTTTGTATATGATTGACTTTTCTAGCTCGGATTTTTCCTTTTGAATTAATCTCAACTCTGATTGGCTCGTAGAAGAAATTCGGATTCGTAACTTCAATTATGTACGAACCTGGAGCAATATTGGAGAACATGAAAGATCCATCATCTCTAAAAAATAAAAATAAACGCATTAATATTAGTCGCTGGAATATGAATGTTTATAAATATGAATAAACATGTAAGTAGAATATTAATATTCGTAAATAATATGATATTGCTAATTAATTTTTCAAGACAATAATAATTTATTTCGTATTCATATAAATGAAGGAATACAGTTAAATGATTAACAAAATAATCTTACTTTAAATATCCTACTAGCTCTTCCCCTCTTAAGGAGGACTTGGGTTTCCATTGGCCAAGGCACAACCATATTCATAAATTAATTTATGAATACATTAGTGTTTATGAATATGAATACGCCCAATTCTCATAAAATCTCACCTTAAAAATCCTTTTTGTTCAGCCCCTCTAAGGTGAACTTGGGTCTCCATCAGCCAAGGGACAGCGAACTGATCATCAGCTGGAAAAATTCTTCCAGTCACGATGCTCGATGTCGTATCTCCTTCTAATTCACCAGTCGTGAAATTTACCAAAAACAAAACTAAAATACTATACAAAAAAGACGTCATTTTGTATTCTTGCACTTCAAAAATTCTGTTCAAAATATTTCAGTAGGTTACACTAAGGTTTAATCACTTGTCTACCAATCGCCAAGGATTTTTGATAATGAACAATGAATACACTCTAGGTATTTTTAAGAAATAAGATCAAAGGATTAAAATTTTAAGATAAAAGGGATACTGCTTTATTAAAAATTAAAATTACGTCATTATGTACGTCATTGTTACAGCAGGTAATTTCATGTTATCTCGTCATGGCCACCACGCTGCTTTAATTTATCGTAGAGGGAAAAAATCAATGAAAAGGAGTTCTTTAAAATTAGATCCTTGTTATTTTTACATCCGTCCTACCTTGTAGTCGTTTAAACCTTTTACCTTTTGCATTATGATCTAGTCGAAATCTTACGAAATGAAGGGAGTTACCATGAAAAAAGGATCTTTGATCCACACGGAAAAACCGTTCGTCCACGTACTTTCGAGCAAACATAAAGAACTAAGATGTGACCACTGTTTTTCGGGGTAAGTGTTATTAGTGGAGTTAATATGGTAAATTTTTTATGTATATATTTTTGTTTAAAAATGGGAATTATCGTTGTTAATTGCTTTGATGCTGAAGAAGTTGGAGAAGATGCAGCGAAAGTCAAGTTTTTACATGTTCTCACGTGGTGTCTTAGCTTTCAGCTAACTTTCATAATCAAAAGTCATTGTAATACGCTTGACAACGGTTCTGCAAATGGGTCTCCTAGACCTCGCCTCATCTCAGCCAAAAAACACCCTTTGTAGTTCTTGGCGTTCTTTTACTAGAACACCCTTTTCACCTGGTTTTTGGGCGCTATCTTCATTTTATGGCCTTTAAAGAACGTTTATGGAGCGCAGAGCACCCTTTTAATCTAATTTCTGGGCTTCGTCTCAATTTTTTAGTTAAGAAGCCATTGATTTGGCCAGATTTTTTGTTGCTTTCCTCAACCTTCCGTCCATGAAATACTCCCTTAACCAGATAGGAGTTTTTGGTATTCTAGAAATGCCCTTCATGATGGGTTTTTTGGAGGTTGAAAATGAGTCTTTTTTTTTAAACCCCGCCCTTTGACGGCCAAGAAACCTTCTTTCTAGGGATTTTCTGCTGTCTGTTGCTCTTAAAATACCCTTTACCCTGAAGTTTGGGCGTTTTATTCATACCTATGCCAGCAAAATACCGTCAACCTTTGTTTTCTGTAGCCTTTTGGGCGAGAAGCACTCTTCTTACAGATTTTAGGGCATTTTTCTTGAAGAAACCCTTCATTTTGCCAAATTTTTGTCATTTTGACCTTCCGCCTTTAAAAAACTCTCTTTACTTGATTGGAGGATTTAATTTTTGTCAAATAAAGACCATTTTTATTGAATTTTTAAGTGTTTTTTTCTCCAACTTCTGGTGGAAACCCTAGATTTTGCCAGACTTTTTTGTCCTTTTCCAGCCATGAGAATCTCTCTGTTGCAGATCGCTGTTTTTAATTGTTCAAGAATGATCTTTTATAATGGATTTGTGGGATGGATCATCACCTCTAAATTTAGAAAGAAAGGAAGAAGTTGTGTTGTGTGTGATGTATTTGACTCTGATGATAATTCTAACATATGTTGTGTACCCACATCACCCCCACGGAGAAAAGAAAAGTAAAGGTCTGAGGTGCTGTGTGTCGAGCCATAATGTGTCGAAGATGCGTGTGTCGATGCTGGAACACGAACTTTCAAGCTGTGACGTGAGTGTCGCAGATGTCGAGAAGTTCGTTCTGAGGGTGAAGTTCCTCCAATTCAGCGGGTCGAAGAGGTGTGGAATTGCTGACGAGTTGATTGAGATTGATGAGAGAAGAATTGCTGGTGCCGTTGATGGGTGATCAAGACGAGCCAGAAGCTATTCTCGTTCTGTGTTTGTATGTTGAGAGAGCGTTAATATGTACCTTGTTGTTGCTGTTTCATCGCTGGGTTTGTGTTCGTGTTCGTCGTGGGTTACCAATTGTGGAATGGATCATCATCACTAAATTTAGAAAGAAAGAAGTTGTGTTGTGTGTGATGTTTTTGACTCTGAAGATAATTCTAACATATGTTGTGTTCCCACAGATTTTTTAAGCGTTTTTCTAGTCTTCTCGTATAAAGCCCTAAATTTGACTAGATTTTTTGTTGTTTCCTAGACCTTCTTCCCAAGAGAAACTCTCTTTTCCATATCAGAGGAATTTTTTTGTCCTTAAAAGACCCTTCTTAATGGGTTTTCAAGCGTTTTTCTTAAACTTCTGGTGAAAACCCTAGATTTTGCCAGATTATTAATTTTCCTCGACCTTCTTCCCAAAAAATTACTCGATTTTTTTTTGGTCCAAGACAGGGCCCTCTTTGGGGTTTTTTGACGTTTTTCTCTATCTTCTGGTCTATAAACATCCTTTTTACTTGTTTTTCTGCTGAATTTTGAAGAACTTTTTTTGTTATCTTTCAGTGGGGTTGGAGAATCTTTTTCAAGGTTTTTCGCGCCCATTTATATTATTATTTGGTGTTTTATCTTTTTCAAATAGAAGTTTTTGGATTGCTCTCTATAATTGGTTTTTGGTTGTTTTCTCTCTTAGGTCCTTTGTTTTTTGTTTGGATTTTGGATATTGGTAAAAACGGTTTTAGTTCTTGTTTTTCGTCGGTATCGGGCTTAAAATCACAAGCACATTTTTAAACGATAGTTTTCTTTTTTCACAACAGAGCTTATATGCCGTTTTTGCATAAAGTATTGTTCGGCGAATATTCCCTGGCTGGTATGCCATTGTCATTCATTAAGTGAGTCTGAACCATTTTTCCCCACTTACGATTTTCCCTCCGTCAATAATTTCTTATCTTTTTCTCAGGCGAGACCTTCTCCGATGTTCCAACTGTCGCTTCGTCCGATATTGCGATCGCTCTTGTCAAAAACATGCATGGAACGATCACAAAAACGAGTGCGAAATTCTCAAAACTATCCCTCCTCATAAAGAATTTCCAAGTTTAGCCAGACTCATCGCACGGATATTATTCAAACTTAAGGTATGTTTAAGTATGATAGGAATTTTAATTTTAAATTTTTCAGAGAGGTGGAAATAATGAGAAAGGATATTATCCAAACAACAGATATAGAGTTTTTCAAGATTTAATGACTCGTAAGATACTTTCTTTTTATTTTATGAATTAATTTAAACTTTTAGATTACTCAAGTATAAAAGATACTCCAAAAAAACTGGAACATGCGAGTTCTCTTTATTATCTTCTCAACGACCTACTAGCACCGGAGTTCATGATCTCATATCCAGAATTCGTCAGCCTTTATGGAAGGGTGCTGAAAAAAACGAAAAATCCGTAAATAATTAGAAACTAGGGAAACTTTGTTAATTTTAGTGTTTAAGTCTTATGCTAATAACAAGTTTGTTAGTTTTTAATTATTTACGAGTTTTTATTTGCGGTTTTAATATTTTCAATTTTTAGGTTTCGGTGAATAGCTTTAATATATTAGACAACGATTTGTCTGAATTGGGGACTGGAATTTATTTAGGGGCTTCCACGATTGACCATTCGTGCAACCCGAACGCCATCGCTGTTTTCACTGGAACGACCATTAATATAAGAACTGTGTTAGACATAGAGGACTATAATTGGGATAAGGTATTTCAATAAAAAAATTGTTATCTTTTTTAATTTCAATTTTTAGGTTAGAATATCATATATTGAGACATTGCAGCGTAGGGAGGACAGAATTGCTGCCCTCCAGTCTCAATATTTTTTCACCTGTGATTGTGATAAATGTTTAAAAAACAACGATTACGTCGAAAACGTTCTATCTTGTCAAGAATGCTTGAATCCTGTAGATCGGGATATGGTAATAATTCTATATGATGAATAATTTATAAAGATTTATTTTTTCAGAGAATTCCAACTTGCTCAAATTGTGGGTGGAGAGCGACTGAAAGCGCTATTCAACTTTATGATGATGCGATTGAATTCGCGAAGCATCAAGTTGACAATATGCAGGGTGTTGCTTGTATCCTTTTTTTAAAATTTTAATTTCGAATTTTGAGTGTTTCATGATTGATTGCAAGCAAAATCAAATTTATTGGTAGAGAAAAGTACTGGTTTGAAGAGCTTCCAACGAAAACTTCATTAAAGAGAAGTAACAATATAGGAGGGGAAGTATAACGGAGGGGATGTAAACGGAGAGGGAAGTATATGGGAGGGGAAGTATAACGAACGGAGGGAAAGTATAAAGGAGGGGGAAGTATAACGAATGTAGGGAAAGTATAAAGGAGGGGGAAGTATAACGAACTGAGGGAAAGTATAAAGGAGGGGGAAGTATAACGAACGGAGGGAAAGTATAAAGGAGGGGGAAGTATAAGGGAGGGGAAGAAAAAGAGAGGAGGAAGTTTTTTTTTGTCAAAAAATTTTTTAAGTTTTTTTTTAATTTTCTAAGTTTTTTTCGAAAGATTTTCGGGTTTTCTTTTTTAAATTTGCCCTTTTTTTTTTGAAAAATTTTCGAAGTTCTTTTTTTCGAAAATTTTTTTAAGTGTCAAGGTAGAAATAATGGGCTCTTTGGCCTACGGATGTGCCTCTCGTAATGGGTAGAAGTATGAAATTTCTCCCTACTAAAAAAAAAAAAATAATAATTGAAAAGTGGCAATTTTTTTACACCAAAAATTCTTAAAAAATATAAGGAGTAATTGGTGAAAATTTGGTGAAAATCGGACCAACTGCAACGGTTTGGCCGCAGCGAATTTTTTAAAATTTCAAACAGACATATCTCCGCCATTTTTTCTAAATTCAAAAATCGCCCTCGTTAGTTTCTTGTTCACCAACTAAAGAAAATTTGGTAAAAATTGGTTAAAAACTGTGGCCGTAAAGTGTTCCGGAAAAATGCTACGGACGGCGTAATGGCCGGCCGCTCGGCCGGCACTACAGACAAAGTTGAGATCGGTAAAGATCATTATTCGATTTGATACTCCGGGGTCTGGAAGACCCAAAAACCTGACATGGAGGGTATCACAATAACTTCTTTAAGGAAGTTGAAAATTAGACGTTAGGGAGAAATGTATGCTGTTAACACCCTTTTTGTGTTGCCTGGCTGGGCGAAGACTTTCATTTTATCTACCTTGATACTTAAATTTTTTTGTCAATAGTAGAGATAATTTTTTTATTATTAAATTGCCATACTTTAAGGAAGTTACTTTCGGGGCCAGCTTCAGACAAGTACTTTTACTTCCTTTAGCGACTCCTGAATTCTTTCAAAAGTTTATTATTCTTTATAAAAATTCATAGATTTAGATGCATGTGAGATATCGCTGAAAAAGATGGACGGGATAGTCCATCCAAACCACATTCTTTATGTAAAAATGATCGATTTGGCCTTCGAAAGTGCCATCAACCTCCAATTATTTGATAAAGCCACCATTTTCGGCCAAAGATTAATCAACGGCTTTAGGTATTAAGATCAGACGAAAAGAACATTTAATTTTGTTTTGACAGGTTATATTATGGTTTGTACAACCCGGTTGTTGGATATCACTATTTGAAATACGCGAAACTTTTGATGGCTTCGCATAAATTCACATCAAGTCATGAAACTTTGGAAACTGCTCAGGAAATCTTAAAAATCACACATGGAACTGAACATCCCTCTACAGATATGAGCTTTACAACCTTATGTATAGAAATGATAATTAATAAGTCTGATAGCTTTTGCTTTTTATATCGAATTACCAAGTTGTGTTATTTATTTTTCAAAGTATTAAATATGGACGCTATTTCTAAGAATAAAGATTAAGAAGTCCAATAGTTTTTTTATCTTTAATGTTTGCTTAAAAAAGTTAATTCTAGTACAAAAAAGATTATATACAGATTACAGAAAATATCTATTCATCCTCATGAAATCCACATTCTGCTCGCCAGTTTTTAGGTGCTAATTTGTTGACCATTTTGGAAAAATCTTTGAGGCTACATGGATTTTGACAATTAGGGGCGTTTAGTACTGTTGGTTCTGCTGTTGCACTGCTGTTGAAGTATAATATCTAAAAAAAAATGTGTACTTAGAAAAATGTGATGGAAAAATTACTTGGACGACATGGCCGCTTGAGTTTTCATGAAGTTCGAATACCATGTAGGCACTTGTTTCGATTAAAAATGGTGTTCTGTACCCCAAACCGCCAAGTATGGCGATTAAAGTGACATCATGAGCAGCTAAAAGGTACATTCTACGGTTGGGAACCATCGTAGCATTCGCTTTTCGTAGTAGCTGCTCGTTCACATTTTGAAGAACAGGTCCACCAGTCAGTCTCGTCATTTCTGGCGTCCCAACGATAATCGCAGCGATCGTATTTACATAAATCGGAGTAAGTACCTTTGGGAAAACTTTTCTCGTCCATTCCGGTAATTTGTAACCATTTTCTTGCTAAAAAAGGCATAATAAATTTCAAAAAATTAAAATGGCTCAAAATTTCAGAAGTTACCTGTAAGTTCAACACATCCCATAACAAAGCTAAGTCCATAACCGTTGATACATTTTGTCCAGAATTTTAGAGACATATTTAGTCAAATTTCTAAAACTTTTGTCCAATCTATCATTCAGCGGTCTTAAAGCTTTCATCTGTTCTCGCCTTATTGTTGGACAAACATCATCTCTTGAAGTTATCTTAAAAATTTAAATAAAAATTTCCTTTTTTAAGATATGAATTAATATTACAATGTCTACGTCAAACGGTTCTCCCCATATTGGAACCGGTTGCCATAAAATACTCGGGTTCCAAAGCTGATAACCACTGGGAGGATAGAATCCAGCCATAAGGCATGCAGCGCTCATGAAATCTCGGTCATATGGATTTGTTCTGACTGAAGTATCATTTGGAAAATAATCAGTATTTATAAAACCGTTATATCTTCTTCTAAGTTGCTGACCAGATGCATAAAGTTGTTGTTTTCCATACTTAAAAAATTTTTGTTACTTAATTTTTTTTCAGTATCAAAACTTACTCTGGTCAACTGTCCTGGACCATCGGGCCAATATTTTATGTTACTATAAGGATAAGGATCATTTTTATAAGTGGATAAAGGTGATCTGCTGCCATGTCGGGTGATCTAAAAAAGAGTTTTAGACATAAAAAAATAATTAATACTTACAACACTTATATATCGCAAAGTTTTAAAATTGACTTTTCCTTCATAATCGTTGGATGGGATTTTAACATTGTTCACTGCTCCAATAAAAATCGCTGGAAGAGGATTCGGTAGTTTTTCATTATAAGCAGCTAAACTTATAATTTCGTCGGCTCCGACTATTTTGAAAAAAAGTAAAAAGAGAAACATTTCTGTTTGAAGTTTGCTAATGCACTGGACGTTTGTCCGAAAAGTTCTGGTCGATCGGAAAAGATAAGGGCTTCCGCAATTAAAAAAAAAAGAATTTTAAGGAAGTGTTTAAGAGCATGAATATTAATGGTAGGATAAGAAAAGACATTTTAAAAAAATAATAAATTTATTTATGGCCAGAAAAGAAAAAAATAAACTTTTTTTAAATTGACAAAATGAGACGTTAATTTTGTTTATTTGACTAGATATCGGCCCTATAAATCCTACCATTGATCAAAAGCTGACCTAGTCCAATTTTCATCAAAAATCAAAATAAAAGTCGCTATTTTACTACCAACATAATTTTTTTTAAAAGTTTAATAAACGCTAAAAACTGAGTCAATTTCAGATAAAATAAAATATTAGGTACTTATTAAAATCAACGTCAGATAAGTCAATTTAAATTTTTAAATTTTAACAATAAAAACTTAAATTTCACATTCTTGGGTCCAATTTTGAGGAATATATTTGTCATACACTAGACTGAAACTATCGACAAAACATGGAGGCGAGCATTGTAAAAGATCTAGTTCTTTTACTTCTGTCGACGAGCTTGAATCTAAGAACAAAAACTGAAAAAAAAAAAAAAAAAAAAAATTATTAGGATGTACATTAAAAAAATAACACTAATAAAAACACTGGAAATAATGGAAAAACAGCGAAAAAAAGGAAAAACTTATTGGACATTTTGCCCTTGATTGTCAGGAAACATTCAATAAAAATTTTTTAACAGACCTTCTGACTCTCCGCTATCGAATCTCAATCAAGGGCGAAATATCCACTTTTTCCTTTTTTCATTGAGTTTTCTATCTTCTTCTTTTGTTTTTATAATTTAAAATAAGTACCAAAATTGGCGTTTTCAACTGCATTTATACCTTTATAAAGTTTTTGTTCATCTTTTTATCGGAATGAAGTTCAGCGATGATCGATGCGCCGTATTTCGGAAGGAAATTTCCTTCAAAACCGAGCACTCTTAATAAATTGATAATCGTTGTATCATGACCAGAATAAATATATAACTTTGTAAGATCAGGCTCTTTAAAATGGCCCAACCATTCTTTTAAAAGAGGGCCTGGAAAATTCGTTAATTAAAGAAGAAAAAAAGGATTTGAAATACCGCTTTGTAATTTTTTAAGGGGATCAGTTAATGTAAAACTTATTAAGTTTACTGCGGCGATGGACGCCATCTTCGGTTGGACGGCTTTTGCCCATTCGGGCATTTTAAGATTGTTGTCTTCCTAAAAAAATGTAAATAATATATTTAAAAAAAAAATTACCTGAATGGATAAAATATAATAAAGTCTTTCAGCATCATCAACAGTTTTTATATCTAGGCCTGATTTCTCACTCATAAGTTTAAAAAGATCTTTATTTTGATCATAAATTTTTGCATTTAACATTGCATCAGATTTTTCTTTTTCAACATTGAATGCTTTACAAGGCGCTCTTGCTGCAATAATCTACAAGAAAAATTATTTTTTCGATATTTTTTTGATCATACGGTGTCTAAATGGCGCGGTATTTGGTTGACAGGTATCGGCTGCCATGCGAGATTCGGGTTCCATGTTTGGTCTGAAATCGGTGGGAAAAGTCCAGCGAGAAAAGTCAAAGCGCTCATTTGTGCTCGAGGTGAGTAACTGCTCTGGACGCTTAGTTCTTCAGATTTATATCGCTCGCCTAAGAATTGCCCGTACCTTTTTCGAAAGTACTGACCTAAATTGTAAAGTTGAAGTTTGCCCAACTAAAATTTTAATTTGTTAATGCTAAGTGTGATACAAAATAAAATACGTTGGTCAATGCTCCAAATCCATCAGGCCAAATTTTATCGCTGTATGGGTCATTTGGGTACGAAGAGGATGGCGCTCTTGCTCCATGCCGGAACAACTGCAAAATTAATGGGTTAAAATTTGACAAGTGGAAACGACTCAAAATGGAAGACAGAATGACATTTCTTGTGTTTGATATCAAGCAAAAGCAGGGATTGCAAAACTTTTTCCTTGTTCAGTTTGAATGTGTAATTTACTGATTTTTGGGTGAAAAAGCTAAATTTTTTGCATTTAGCTTGAGAAGAAAGCCATGCAATTATGTGTAAACGCCCCCCTGGGATTATTCCTTCCAGTAAAAAATGGGGTTTTTGTCAAGCATAAGTGCATTAGTTTTTCTCAGTTTTAACTTCCTTATAGAAGTTATTGTGATACCCTCGACATCGGGTTTTTGGGGAAGGGTCTTCCAGAACCTGGAGGGTCAAATCGAATGTTGATCTTTGCCGATCTCAACTTTGTCTGTGGTGCCGTCCGTGCGTAGCATTTTTTCCGTAACACTTTACGGCCACAAGTTTCGACCGATTTTAACCAAATTTTTTTAGTCGGTTAACAAGAAACTAGCGAGAGTGATTTTTGAATTTCGAAAAAATGGTGGAGATATGTCTGTTTGAAATTTTAAAAAATTCCTCATTTAACATTTAAAAATTTTCACCAAATATTTACCAATTAATCCTTATATTTTTTAAGATGTAAAAAAATTGCCACTTTTAATTATTATTTTTTTTAGTAGGGAGAAATTTCATACTTCTACCCATTACGAGAGTCACATCCCTAGGCCAAAGAGCCCATTATTTCTACCTTGACACTTAGAAAAATTTTTGAAAAAAAGAAAACTTGGAAAATATATCGGAAAAAACTTCCCCTCCCTTTTTTTTTGTTTTGTGGGTTCCCCTCCCTTATACTTCCTCTTTCTTATACATCCCCCTCCTTTATACTTTCCCTCCCTTCGTTATACTTTCGTTTCCTTTATGCTTCCCCCTTCGATATACATACTTCCCCATCCGTTATACTTCCCCTCCCATATACTTCCCCTCCGTTATACTTCCCCCTCCTATATTGTTACTTCTCTTTAAGGAAGTTTTCGTTGGAAGCTCTTCAAACCAGTACTTTTATTTAATGAGGAAACCCATTTTTTTTTTTTTTTTTTTTTTTTCAGGAGGCTTCCTACGTTGTTGGAGAAAACCCACTTAAGTATGCAAGATTCCTAGTTTTTTCTTGGTTCTTCGACACAGAAACCCCATTTAACAGAATTTTGAATATTTTTCCTCCCTTTTTAGACAATGAACTTCTGTTATACAGGGTATTTGGTAGCTTTTCCTCGGTTATTGGAGAGAAAAACCCCATTTTCCAGGATTTTCGTGGAGTTTTCCTCGATTTTTCGGCAAAGAAACCCCATTTTTACAGGATTTCTCCTTGTTTTTTTGACAGAGAAAACCTATTTTTACACAATGTTCCTTTTCTGACATTGAGAAAAAGGTTTTAAGCATGACAAGCAATATTTGACATTAAGCCCTGAAAGAAGAGAGGCGATACTCACAACATGCACACTTATCAGCGTTGTGTTTTCTGCATTTTGGCCAAAAGCAGCGTATGAAATAAAAAATCCGATAAGTGTCAAACCTAAGATGAACACAAAAAAAAAGTGGATCTCCTCCTGGGGTGCATTTCTCTTAAAATAATCGAATTTCGTGACCACATCCTTATCTTATATAAATTGATAAGGTTTGAACTTTGAAACCTGTTGCTGTTATAATTTGAAAAACACGGCGTACGGCGGGGGTGGTTCGAAACGTAGGAGGGTTTTCTCGTCAGTGGGTTTAAGGTGGGCGAATTTCAAGTGTGGGTGTAACCGAAACAACCCCTTTCATCCCCCTCATCCTCACCCACCCTTCTTTGTTTTCGTCCCCCTTTCAAAACTGCGAAAAACAAGTGGAAAGCCCTTTCTGCAGTCTGCCCACCTCAAAATTAACTTAAGCTCTGAAACTCCCACATTTCGCAGTCGTGAGCTGGACTTATCTCTGGGCAGATGATCAATAAAGGCTATAACATAAGGTACATCATTCAATACCTTATGCTTCTTTCATTCATACATTTTTTATGTTGTAGGTCTAGCAAGAAATGAGCTGGTAAGAATCTTTTTACGTCATTTTCAAAAAACTGTGAAGTTTCTTTTAAATTTGTCTGAACCTTCAGAGCTTAGAATTTCCTGCGGTCTGCTCCCAAAGTTCTGCCACCTTCAAGTTTGGCAGTGTGTAGAAATCCAAATTTCTCAGTTGTTTATGATGTCTTTTCCTCCCTGTCTGCTGGTTTTGCAGGTGGTCTGCAAGTTCCTATTGATGCAGATCAGAAGCAAGTTCTGTTCTGTTGAAAACTGTAGTTGTCAAGCCAGACAGCTCCTAGGCTTTTCAACAGGTTGTTCTGATAGTAAAAAGGCAACATAAGGCCCACATGCCTGGCCATTGCCTGGTTTTTATACATCCTGCAGATTATTTCAAAAGATTTATTTTTTTCTGGCTTTCTTTTTCATTTAGACTCCCTCTTTGTCGCACTAGTTTTCCTCGGTCATTACATCCGGGAATCCCTCTCTTTTTTATTTTATTTTTAGACTTTTTTAGGTCTAAAAACCCCTTTTTCATTGAATTTTTGGAGTTTTTCTTAATTTCTATACTGAGAAACCACTTTTTACAAAAATTTTCCATCCTCTGGCGTTTCACTCAGTTTTTTTACCTTAAAACTTTCCCTGTTTATAAGCTGTTTTTCCCTTATAAACTTTCTTGTTATTGGATTTCCCAGAGTTTTCACCTTTTTTATTAGGAATTTCAGTGTTTTTCCTCAGTTTTTCTTCAGAGAGCCCTCTTTTGCCCTCATGTATGGCGATTGCCTCATTTTCTAAGCCTCAAAATCGAATTTCTGTGAGTCTTTTTGGTTGTTAGGCCGAAAAACACCTTCTTTTAACCCTTTCGAGACCGCGTCTGATGCCGGATTCTCTGCGCTACTGGCGCAGCACTTTTCCCCGACTGCTCCCAGCGCCCAGCAAAGCACAGAAAGCGACGAGTGATGCGATCATCACGTAGTTCATTTCTTCCCCAACAGAAGGCCAGTTTTCGCATGTCGCTAACGCCACGGGAAGCGAAGGTATTAAATATCTTAGAGAGGCTTCCCGCTGGCGCCGCTGGGCAACTAAAGTTGCCTGCGGTCTCCAAGCAAAATGCGCACATGGCAACTATAGTTGCCAGCGGTCTCGAAAGGGTTATTAGGATTTGCTGGTGTTTTGCCAATATTTTGACAGAGAATCCCTGTTTTTGCTGATTTAAGGGAGTTTTACCATTCTTTGAGCCACAAAACTTTTTATTGGATTTTTGGGAGTAAAGGGAGAAATTCATTTTGTCGAAATTTCTGGAGTTCTCATAGGTCTTTAGATTTAGAAACCTTTATTTTGAGCTGATGCTTTGGGGTATTTTCTTGTTCTTCAGCCAAGAATCTCTATTTCTAACAGATTTTTAAGTAATCAATTAATCATAATTACCTTCTAATTTGGCCACTGACAAAGCATAGCTGACCCCATAGAAACAACAGTTCAACTTTCTTTTTGTGTAGTTCAATAAGTTGTTTTTTAGGTTCGCCCGTGTGCTTGCGCATCATCCGTATGTGGTCCTTATAGCAGTCGCTGTATTTTCATGTACGTGCGTCATTATTCCGCTCACGACTTTAAAGCTTCCAAATTTCAAAGATCCTCAACTTGTAAGTATTTAATGTCCTACAGTTGAAATTAATCTTTTTTATAGGGGTTCGAAGCCAGGGGAACACTCATAGGACAAAGGTTGACAGCATGGGAAAACCTTTTAGACGCCATAAGGCCATCTGGGCAACTAACGATAAAACCAAATATACCAGATTCAATGCCATCAAAGGTATTTTTTTTACATTATGTTTTCTTATTATTTTTTTCTTTTTCTTTTCAGAACAAAACTATTGTTCCAAGTTCAAATTATAGCACAATTGAGTTTTCAATTCCACATTTTAATGCATCTATTGTAAGTATTTTCCTCTTTTCAACTCTCTCAAAATTAGAAATAGAGCCTGAAAGTACTGATTATATTTTTAGGAAATTGAACCTGAAGTCCATCGTAATCTCTCAGACGAGATTGACGAAGAGCGAGAAGCATGGCTTGACATAATGAACCCTCATCATCATGAACACGAGCATTTAGGACCCGATTCATTTTTCTGCTCAGACCCTAGTAAAAAACATAAAAAAAGAAAAGAAAAAAATCAAATTCTTATTCCAGATACAGAAAATGGAAGATTCGTTATAACTTCCACAGATAACCGCGACCTTTTCAACTACGACGAAATCACAAAAATGTGTTCATTCGGCCAAATTTTGACTTCTGTACCTGAATATTCAGAAATATGTGACCAATCATCGACACGGACGCAAAAATGCTGCCCTTTATGGTCCCTCCCGAACTACATCGCTATTATTAACAATAAAACTTCATGTTTTAATATTACTGTATGTATTTTCAATCAATATGGCTTCTGATAATTTTTTTTTTAGCAACGTGACGTCCTTTATACTAAAAACTTGTTAAAAAGGTGCCAAAAGTATTTTTTAAGTATGGATTCTTTGCCAAATTTTAGTATCAAAGAGACGCCAACTGATTGTTCTAAGTTTGGTCATATTTTCAGCCTAATTCATTACATCTTAGACTTTGAATATACGGTAATTATGAATTTTTTTAAAATTGAAAATTAATTTTTTGTCAATTTTAGGAGAAGTCGCCAATTTTAAAAAACACCATGGTTTTCCTTCCAATAGCTCGGAGTTCTGCAGTTTTAGATTACTATCATTCAATCGAATCTTTGACTTATTATGAAAACCTGCGAATTTCCGCTATTGATTTTGGCCTAAAAAATGCACTTTTTGATGAAAAACTTGTTAAAGACATGAGACTTATAGCATGTGGAGCGACTTTCGTTCTTCTTGCTATGTGGCTTTATTCCGGCTCGATATTTATCACGATGATGACATTAATTGCTGTCACTTTTTCGTTAGGAATATCATATTTTGTTTATATGTTAATATTCGAAATGAAATTTTTTCCTTTTATGAATCTCTTGGCAACTGTAGTCGCTGTTGGTAAGTTTTTTTCGTTGTCATTGTTTTATTGTTTTTTGAAGGTATCGGAGGAGATACGAGTCTTATGGTCTTTAAATTATGGACGTGTGCTAAAGATGGGCAGACGAATCTATCAAAAATTGTTCAAAGTGTTCATAAACATTCGACAGTTTGTATGCTTGTTACATCAATGACTACAGCGATAGCGTTTTATTCGTCGTTTATTAGTAATATTACTGCCATTTGTTGTTTTAGGTAATGAAGATTATTTATTGTGCTTTTTTAAATATTATTTGCAGTATTTTTGCTGGTACGGCGGTTGTAGCGAATTTTTTTGTAATGTTGGCATGGATTCCGGCGAGTTTGGTGGTTGCTGAGAGACTCTCGCCGCCTGCAGTCTGCCCACCGGCCTTGAGGGCCATATTTGAAAATTGGAGTCAAATTTTAAGAGGGATTTTAGTGGATTCAATTTTAAAATTAAGATGGGCTTGGATTCTTTCGTTGGGAAGCATCGCCATTGTGTCAATTCCGATCGTCTTCTATTATCCAAAATTGCGTCTTCCCGATTCGCCGGATCTTCAGCTTTTCGCTTCCAAACATCTTTTTGAACAATACGATCTCGTTTATAAAGATCGTTTTTGGTTCGACAAAGTTCACAAATTTGACAATTTACGGGGAAGCAAAGTTAGGATGCCCGTTCGATTCATTTGGGGAGTCTCGCCCAAAGATAATGGCAACTACTTAGATCCGTCTTCCAGAGGAAAGCTTATCATAGATCCCACTTTTGATCTCGCTTCTCCTGATTCTCAAACATGGCTTTTATCATTCTGCACCAAATTAAGGTGAATAAAAGAAACATTCTAACCTCATTAATCAATTTTTTACAGGGCACAGCCATTTTATCAACAAACAATGGGACCTTTGCTACCTAACTGTTTTTTGGAAGTTTTTGTCAAATGGATGGAACGAAAATGTATTGATGTGGTTGACGGATTGACCCGAGAACCATGCTGTGAAAGTGCTACGTACGTTTTTCTTCTTCAAGATGATGAAATAATAGAATTGTTTTTTTAGGTTTCCATATCCAAGAAAAGTGTTTTCTCTTTGTATCGCCAGAGCATGGATATCGCTCTACAATACGCCAGTTGAGCTGAGCATGTTGGGAGTCGCTGGCCCTAAATTTGCTCTTAAAACAAAAACGGGGCTCCCAAAAGTCAAAGCGTTGGTCGTTGAATACGATGCTAATTTTACACTCTCAACTTCTTATGTTGAAATGGACAAATTTTATCGACAGGTACTCAAATATTTAGTGTCACCAAATAATTTTTTTGTAGGTTGAAGATTGGAGTCGAAATGAGCTTTCTTCAGCGCCTGCCGGAATGAGAAATGGATGGTTTATTAGCTATTTAGGGCTTTACGATTTACAACAGTCGCTAGCTCGTGATACTATTTTAGCAGTCCTTATTTCCATGGGACTCTCGTTTTTCATAGTGACTTTGTCGACTTTAAACTTCATTTTGAGCTTCATCGCCGTCACAACGATCGCATCCGTCATACTCGTCACAATCGCCATTTTAGTTTTGATTGGTTGGAAGTTGAATATTTTAGAAGCCGTCGCTGTTTCTCTCGCCATCGGCCTTTCTGTCGATTTCACCATGCATTACGTTGTCAATTATCGGTAAGAAAGATTAAGCCAGGACTTTTTATTTAAATTTATGTACAGTATGGCGCCTGAAAGTGATAATAAAGAAAATGCAGTATTTATTCATTGTCGATGATGGGAGGTCCTACGTTAATGGCGGCCGTGACTACAATTATAGTTGGACTGTGTATGTTACCATCATCAGTATTGGCTTATACACAAATAGGTATGTTTTACATTTTAAAAAAGAAAAATTAGTAAATAAATTTTTAGGTGTATTCTGATTGTTGTTATGTGTGTAAGTTGGACGTATTCGACGTTTTTTTTAATGTCGGCTTTGACTCTTATTGGTCCTGAAACGATAAATAATATGGCGCCGAGAGAACAGCACGAATTGGGCGCTTTGAGCCGCGTACGTCGCCGCGCTGAACATTCCCCTTCTGCAGCAAGCGCGACGACCATAATCCACGACGAAGACTGCGAAATAGCCGTCCTCCAGCCGAACCCTCCTTAAAAGACCTCATCTTAAAAATTCCCTGGGTCTAATTGTCATTCTTTTTGATATTGAAACATCAAAAAGATTAAAAATGTGTTCAAAAAACGTCAGAATCTGACATTTGTAAACGATCAGTATTAAATTGTTTTAGTGCTCAATTTTTAGTGTGGCATTAACCACAATTTACCATAAAAGCCATTCTGTGTTATAGGTTTAAATCTATTTTTTAGTCTTCTTTTGCATCAACTGTTGACAATAAAAAAAAATTGTTGATTTTTGGTTTTTCGTAAAAAAATTGGATATTACATGTTAAATGTTAAAAAACGAATATAAATTAATGTTAATGTGGATTGAATTAATTTAATTTTAGAACATTTTGAGCCTTCTTGGTTTTCAAAATGTAAAATAAAAGATTATTTAACCTCATTTAAAAATGTTGGAAACTTTTGAAAAATTTAGTGAGGCCTCTTAATGAGACTTCAAAAAGTTAGTTTTTACTGAGAAAACGGTAAAAAACCATCTTCTGGGGCCATCTGCAGCCCCTATTTTCTTACAAAAATCTTTTTCTGATATATCTTGAAGTATCTTTTTATAATTATTACAGGGTGCTGGTTGGCCCCGGTTTTCTATTTAAATTGTGAATTGGTCTTAAACTAAGCGATTGTGTTTGAAAAAAAATTTCATTGGCCTAAAAATATTTTGCCATCTCTTTCAAAATGTGATTCTATGAACAGTAAATATGAAATATAAAATATTTTCCTATCGTTTAATCGAAAATAGTCTCAATCATTAAAATGCAGGGTAGACTAAACATGTATAATAATCCAATTGGCCATGTAAAAGTGTCCAAATTAGCAACTAAATGCACAATTTGTCTGTGATGTCTTTAAAAAAATGTAGTTGAAATATTTATGTTGAATGTTGTTCGCTGCTTTTAGAAAATTGGCTTCTGGCAGGATGAATTAGTGTTAAAATAAATGGATGAAAAGATTTTTATTTTGTTTTACTGGTTACTTTTTCAGATCATCTTAGAGGAGGGCCTTTTAGTTAACTAAAAGCATACAGTGCCACCAAGAGGAGCTTGGAAAACGGGTTTTCTATGTAATCTTCCTTTGATTCATCATCACTTCCGGGCAACCAAGGAGAGATGATATCAAAACGACCTTACAAAATGAAATTTATATAAAGTTATTGTTCAGTACAAAACATTAAAAAACTTTACACAATCAACAATATTATTATACATAAAAAACATTTTAAAAATAAAAACAACAAAAATTTCTAAATTTTACTTCTTTAAAATGTTAATTATTTCTTTGCTTGTAGTTATCACCGTTTCCTGGAGAGAAAAAAAATTATTTATAAAATTGAATATTCTGATGCAATATGTGCAAACATTATAAACTTACATTATTTTCGCAAAGCTCCTTGAATGGTTTTTTACTTTTTGATTCTCGATATTTCGAATGGAAAAGTTTCCCATCTTGAAATCTAGCAGGATTGTGCTAAAAAAAGCGTTAAAACATCTTTAAAAAAGTTGACAGAAAAAAATTACTTCTTCTTTGGTTAGAGGTGAGCCGCATGATAGAACCGCCATCAAAGTCGTATTGTAAGATTTATTTACCACCGTGTATAAATTGATACCGCGGGTATCAAGCGGAAATTCGTGAATGGCTCGTAGACGTTCGACAGAATAAAAATCAAGAAGAACCATCGCTATGACCAATGCTTCCAATTCCCAATTTAAAATTTGGAAACCTTGACCCTAAAAATTGATCAAATAAGAAGATTTCAAACCCATTATATATTTACAATTAAGTATTTTATTGCAGCAGTCGGAAGAATTAAATGTCTTTCTTTTAAATCGGTGATTTCAGCCCCAATTCCAAGGCAAAAACGAAAAAGGGAAATTTTTTCGACATAAGTCGTTTCATCATGCGAAGTCCACAAATTAACTAATCCGCTGTGTGAGACTAAAATTTAAAAAAACTTTTAAAACCTACATAATAAATGATTCAGTTATCCCACTTCTGATATCAGTTATACCAATTCTGCTACCAGTTTTACAATAAGTATTTGATGTACCAAGTAAAAATACAGTAATAAAAAAAAATTTGGTGACTTTTTAGGAACTGCCACAATCTCCCATCTTAGTGAAGAAAGGGATTGAAGGCTCAAAGTGCTTTTATCTTTGGAAATAAAGCAGTCAAAAGTTTAAAAAAGAAAAAAAAATATGAGAAAGGCAAAGTTTTATAAATACTCACATTCAGGTACAATGATTGGGACTTTTTTTAATCCGTTGCAGGTATCGAAGCCGGAAACAGCCAATTCATCAATAAAATGCGGTTTACCGCCAATCGAAGGTTTCTCTTGAAGCAACACTCCATAAATTCTTTTACGCAGTGTTGACAAAAGCTAAAATAGTAATAAATATATTGAAATTTCAAGAGATAGGATTACAGTTTGAGCTGGTAAGAATGGTTTCTTGAGGTAATCTTCGAGTATGGGGCCACTGTACATAATCGATTTCATAACCACGCCATACATCTGACTCATGATTTCATTTCGGATGTGCAAGTCGATCGTCAGCTCTTGAACTCTAATCCAATTTTGGCCCAACGATTTGTCAATCATATCAGCTAAACATAATTAATTAGATCAGGGGTTCTCAAACTTATTAGCAAGCCCCTTTTATGGTTCAAAATGTGTGGCAGACCCCATTTTCCTCGTTGAGTATGCTTAGAATTAGAAATGTGGCTAATATTTAAGAAAAAATCAATGGGTTTAAGAAAACATCCAAGAAAAATAAGATAAAAATAAAAGGAAAAAGAGGAATGGTTTTTTTTGTGCAATTTTTTTGTTGCAAAAGTTATTCAAACCAAAATTTTGACCAAAAGCCATAATTTCGTTTTAATTGCTAACCAAAAAAATTTGGTAAAAACTGGACCAACGGCCGCAGTGAATTATTTAAAATTTCAAACAGACATACCTCCGCCATTTTTTCAAATTCAAAAATCGCCCTCGTTAGTTTCTTGTTCACCGACTAAAGAAAATTTGGTGAAAATCTGGTAAAAATCGGTTGAAAATTATTGAGGTTTTGGGAAAAAGTTTTAGCATAAGAACCTTAGATTTGGAGAGTAAAAACTTAAAATGGCCCAAAATGTAGAAACTATGCATAAAAGGCCCAAATTTTAAATATGTGCATTTGCGTTCTTTTCCTCTCAAAACATTAATTTCTAGTAAAACAGCCAGACTCCTCATCAAAAAAATGGGGTTTCTTTGCCAAAAAAACTAGGAAAACTTGTGGAAGTCCAGAAAAAATGGAGTTTTTCTGCCGAAAAGCGAGGAAAACTCCCAAAAATCCTACACAAATAGGGGCTCCTGGTGAAACCACCAGACTCTACTAAAATAATCTCATTTTTTGAAGACTAAAATGCTTTTTATTTCTGTTATCCTTTCTCTGTTTCCAACAATTGTTTTATCAACCTTTTCTGTGGGCCACACTTTGGGAGCCTCTGAATTAGAATCAAAAATAAATTTACGTTTGTGTGGATATCGGGTGTTGTAGAGATCGATGCTTGTTTTAAAATCTGGATATTCAGGCGTTCCAAATGCTTGAGAACATATCATGTAAGAGTCTCATGGTAATGACCTCCCAAGCTGAAGTGGTACGCGATGAAATCAGCAACATTATAGAAGTTTTGAGTATAGTCAATCCTTCTATCCGTCCTGCTAGCATTCATGCTCAAATGAAATGCCTAAAAAATGAAGTTAAAATGCTACAAAGAATATTGTAGTACCCTCAAATCATTTTGTTCAACTATATCGTTTCCGATAAGAGACGCTAAAATCGGCAAATGATCTACATGAAGTCTCAACGTTCTGGCCAAATTTTTCTGCGAGTATTCTTTCGTCGTCATATTGACGAAATCGAAGTGTTTCATCGAAAGGTAGTGTCGGGCACCGCGGTAAATGAGGAAGTCTGTATCTTGAGCCAAAATGGCAAAGCATTTATGGTCCTGAGCGTATTTCGCCATTTCTAAATCGCATTCAAGAATCGACCTGATGTACTAAGCAAAATATTAAAATGTAAAAAAAAAATGTCCATACTTTATGATTTGTGTTGAGCGTCAATATTCTTATCGTTTCGTGACCGTTTGAAGTCTGACTGTAGAAATCCTCAGAAAAGAAAAAAGGATCCGCTTCAGCTGTCGAAAGATACTCGTTATCCTTTGTGCTTCAGTGCTCCTCCGTTGTATATAAGTATTGATCTTATCTGTCCTTATCAGACCGTCCACAAAAATTACAAGTTCCGCACCTAAATCGGTCAGGCTCTTATAAAAATTGGCAATCGCCTCGGTAATCTCCTTCATCTGCCCGCCAGCGACAAATGGAATATTTTTGTACACAAAACGAAACGATGACAAAAGATCCAACACAATTACAGGCTTCCTTTTTTCTTCTTGGCTAAAAAATTTTTTTAAACATTGCACAGCTTTAATTCCTTAACTTACATATACGCCTCAACCATATCTCTAAGGTCAACATCGAAACAAATATCAGGATGTCGTTCAGCAAACGTTTCTAGCCTTTTCACTCCCATTATAGCTAAAGTGGCGTCGTAAATAAAAAATAATAAATTAGAATAATAATTTAAAAATAATAATAAATAATAATACATCATGGAATTTATTTGCACAGAGCAATCAATGTCAGTAATATGCACTAGTTTATAATGTTTATATCAAAATCAATCGACGATAATGGGTTTTTTGGAATTTTTGATATCAACAAGCTTTCTATACCTTCGTCTCTGTTATATTTTATATAATATTGTAACAGTTATTTAGTTTAACCTCTTTGTTTATCATTTTGAGAAACGTGTTTTCTAAAATCCATTTTATGAAAAGCTTTAATTGTTTCTGTTGATTTTATTATTTTGTATATACAAATGAAGGACACAGTATTGTCGAATTGCGAAGCCAAATTCGTGAATGAAGCCATTGAAAAAAATCTGGTACTTAGTTCTGTTAATTTTTTTGACTTCAGGAATTTTTGTGGGAAGTAAACTGAGATTCCTTGGATTTTGGCGAGTTTATCTTGGTCATTAGGCCAAGAAACCCCCATTTTTTGAAATAATTTCTGTGTCTTTCAGTTTTTTTTTCTCAGAAAAACTCTCTTTTGATCATTTTCTCATTTTCAAGCCTCAAAATCCCTATTTATCGAATTTCAGTGAGTCTTCAGTGGTTCTTAGGATAAAAAACATCTTTATTAAGTTGAGTTTCTGGTGTTTTGTCAATATTTTGACAGAGAATCCTTCTTTTTCCCCGATAAAAGGTGATTCTGCCACTATTCCACCAAAATTCCTTTTTATTGAATTTCTGCGAGTTTTTCTAAGTCATTGTGCCAAGAAATCCCTTTTATACAATAGGATTTTTGGGTTTTTTTCTTCGTTTTATCCTAGGGAGAAAATTCCCTTTTAATTAATTTTCTGGAGTTTTCATGGTTGTTCTACCTTTGTTTATAGGGTTTTCTCATTTTTAGCCAAGAAACTCCCTTTTTAACATATTTTGAGCGTTTGTCTCAAAACACCATTTTTACCAATGTTTGCCCACTCACCTAGCTAATTTGAAAACTTAATTTCTCATGTGTAATATTTTTCAGCGCCTCGATGGTCGTAAATTTAATGAATACCGAAAAATAGAATTAAACTTCGGTTCAGAATATGGCTGCGTTTATGTTTCGTTGGGTGAGACGAGATGTGTTGTGCAAGTTTCATGCGAACTGATCGAACCGAGATTCACCCGTCCCAACGAGGGTAATCTCTTCATCAACCTTGAAATCAACGATTTGGTCTACTCGAATTTCGAAACCGGTCAACAAACTCATCTTCAAGCTCATGCGAATCGACTTTTAGAAAATTGTTTTAAAGAATCGCACTGTGTTGATTTGGAGTCGCTCTGTATTATCTCCGGAGAACAGGTTCTTTTATTACTGGATATTTTTGATTTTATATATTTTAGGCTTGGGAGATTAGAGTTGATGTAACAGTTTTAAATTATGATGGTAATATCCATACTTGCTGTTCAGTCGCTGTTTTGGCTGCATTGTCTCATTTTCGTACGCCTCAAGTTTCAAACGAAGATGGACAACTGATAGTCCGATCAATTCATGAATATGCGCCAACACCGTTGAGCCTCCATCATTTTCCCATCTTACTTTCCTACGCTGTTTCAAAAACAACCATGTTCTTGACCCAACTGAACTAGAAGAAAAAGTGAGCGATGCCGAACTCGTACTTGGTCTTAACAGCTTTCAGGAGCTTGCGGAATCCATTTCCGAGGCGACAACCTTAACGCCAAAGACACTATTTTAAACTCTGCTCATACTGGAGCCCGAATCGCTTCAGAAATCATAACATGATAAAGAAAAACTAAGTGAAGAATCAGAACTAAGGTATACATTTGTAACTCATTTCCTTAATCTCATCTTTCCACACAGATTAAAAGGAAAAGGAAAAACTCCTGGATTAACGAAGTTATCGACATCTCTCGTATCCTCTCGGCATGTACAGACAGGAGCTTGCAGCGCTTAGAAGCAGGCTTTGAACAAAAAATTCAAGAAGTTCAAATTGAAAGCGAGGATGAAGAAATGGTCGTGAAGACAAAAATGAAGAATCTGAAGAGTCTGAAGAAGATACTAAGTACAAAAAAGTATCAGCTATTGACAAACGGAAAGGCGTTCGTGTCGACTCTGTTGAATTTAGAAAAGTAATCTTAATTTCCTTTTTTTTATCATTCTCTTTCTAAACTTTATTCAAGGCCAGAAGTAGTTTGTGTCAAGAAAACCTTAAACTTTTGGTCAGTACTTAACGCTTTTTTTGTTTTTTAACTTCCTAATTGTACATGAAATTTGGCCAAGTTACTACGATTCAAAACACTTGATTTGTTGACATACTATTTTGGTTTTTTAGAAAAAAGAATGGGCTCCGACAGGAGATATTAATGCTTGGGAAACACCAAATGCAGAGATTGATGAAAGCGAAGTGAGCAGTGAATCTGACAATGACGTCAATTTCGTTAATAATTACCGACGAAGACAGAATAATTGATAAAATAGGTAAAAAAATTATTTAATCTTTTTTTTAAATTATCAAATTACAGAACTGAGCGGCGATAGTGAGAGGACGATGTGGTCATTTTGGACAGTAAAGGTAAATCTCATATTTTTTTGAATTTTTAATATTTTTATTTGTTTTAGATGTTTCATGATGTAATTTTGAGGTTTGAAGATGGACATGGAGATTTTAATTTGTTTTTTAATAAAATTTTTTCCGTTTTTTCATTTATCAATTATTTAAGATGCCAACCTTCTGTCAAAAAGTGCTTAACTGGTAAATTAATCACTAAAAAGTGTTGGAGATCTTTTAACTTCCTCAAAGCAAAGTTATGTGACCCTCCTTAGAAAGGGGCTTTTGATTTTAGAGGAAAAGAGATGTGTTCTTTATCGATCATGAGGCTGTTTATTGTGCCAGCCGTCCGTCCGTCCGCCTGCTGCACATTTCCGCAACACATTACTGCCGCAGTTTTCGCCAGATTTTCCCATAATCTTTCTTTCGTAGAAATTTGAGACCTTTTGCGAAATTCGCAAAGGTATGTTTGTTGAAGTGTTGTTATCATACTAATGGTCTGATATTTAGCAATAATCTTAGTATTTAAGTAGAATTTAATGAAGAAAAAAATGGCAATATTTGTATTTCGGTATTTTATTATTTGCAATTGGCAAAATTGGTAAGTATTTTTGTTTTTTGACAAAAACACTGATGTAAAATTGATGACCAGAAGATCAAGGAAAAGGAAGTCTAGATCGAAAGATCTAGGAAATCAATTATAAATCTGGTAAAATGGGGGGTTTTCTGTGTTACAAAACTGAGGAAAAAGGCCCCAAATACGATGAAAATATGAAAATCACTAAGGGCTTTCCTGAAAGAATGACTGAAAAAATTCCAAAACGATCTCTGATGGCGGAGTTATTTGGGTACTTGACAATCGGTAGATTCACAATCTAAGATATTTCCCATCATACATCCTCCTTGCCTGATAATTTTTGATATACTTGTCTTCTATTGGCCAATAAATCTAAATAATGAGGGTTCTAACCTTGGACTTATAACCTAGATTTTCGTCTATTCGACACTTCAAATAGGGGCTCCATTATCAGTACAATTACGTTTTGTTTGAAGCTGAAGACAGAAGTCCCAATATAGCCGCGATATAACTGTAAATCTTGGTTTAAAGGCTTAATTATTCCCCTTAAAACTTGACGTTTGACAGAAAATCCGCTTGAAGATTATTCTTTTCTTCGGTCCCCCCTAATCCTCTGCGATTATCTCCTTTAAGCTGTCTTTACTGTCAAATCTACCTGACTTCTTAAGACTCAATAAAACCTCGCTTGAAAAGAGAAAAAGTGTTGAATTTCACAGCGGCTTTTCGAGGTCGATGACCTTTTTAGTAAAATTTCCTCGTATTCACCTGAAGGGGAAAAAAAGCGCCTGACATATTTTAACGGACTGTTTGATCATTTCCCTGAATATGCTTTAAATCTTTTTTGAATAATTTAAAAATTTTGAGGGCGTTGTGTAGGATCAAAACTCGAAAAGAAAATTGTTTGCAAAAAAAGACAAAAGGCGATCGTCTCCCTTTTTTGAGGACACCCGCGTTTTTCTCTTTCATGATTTTCCGAAGAAGCTTTTTCATTCATAAAAAGGAGGTCAGAACTATTTTTCACAATAGAGCAAGCTCGGACACCTTCAGAATTCGAAGAACAAACGTAGGTAAAATGTTTCAAAAGCAAGCTTAGACGTGTCCTCCGCTACCTTTTCTCCGACAATGAAGTTTCAAACTTGTTTGAGGGCATCAAATTTTTAAACAGTCCCATTCTCAATGCTCAACAAAAAGAATTTAAAGAAAAGACATTTCGGTTTTTAATAAACACCTGAAATCACCGATTTTAGACCTGCAAAATGACCAATTCTCTATAGAATCATCGGTGTTTTCTCATTTTAGCTTGTAGATTAAAAAAATTTTTTTTACCCGAATTGTGCTTAAAAAGAGTTTAAAGAGAGTTAGAGTTGGTTTTTCCAGGTTTTTAACAATTTTTTTTGCTCTCCTAAATTAGAAGATTTCCTTGACAGGTTTCTCTTTTAAATTTCGAACCCCCGTCTATTTTCCAGTAATTTTTCTGTCGGGTTTCTTGACACTTTTGCGGTGTAACCGTAAAGGAGGATTTTCGAGCCCACCGCACCGAAAAACGGGCCCCCTCTAATTTTATAGCCCACTCGGAAAACCCATTTCATTCACACCTTTTCCTAATGGTTTTACAGTTGACTTTCTCAAGTGGTTGATGACCTTTTTTTTCCTTCTCTGAATGGAGCACAATACCGACACCTACACCCAGCAAAAAGCTTCTTGGAACTTACACTTCTGTCAAAATATCCCGAGTAAAAAAAGAGGTGCTAAAAATAATAAAATTCTTCGAATAAATCTACGTCCAAGATTGATATTTTTATGACTGATAGTGTACAGGTTCGGGTCAGATAAGAATGTTTGACTTATCCTTTTTAAAGATAAGATAATTATAAACGATTTTGATTAATATGTGTATTTTTACACCTTTGCCTCCGAGTAAATCTTACGAGGTAAAGTCTTTCTCATTCCTGGTAGCGGATGTGCAGAAAAAAGCTAGAATATGGTGTCCTCGCAGAATCGATAAGGTCCAGATGATCAAAATTGCAGAGGGACGCCGTTGGACTTTTGAGACCCCCGACTGGCCAAATTAGATGGTTTTCGGGGGCTTAACAGCTTTTTAGGCTTTCGGTCATTTTCCTCGATTTTCTGATGTCGAAACACTGGTTTTATCTACTTTTTTTTAGGATCATTGCTTTCCAGCAGGTTATTTAGCCTTCCCCTACGATATCATGAAGAAACAAACCTCCAGAGGGACGTATGGTCTCCGCCAATCAAAGATGTCTTGAGGAACCTCAGCCGCTGAGTTCTGCAATGGATAAGTTCTGCCAGTTATTTTTTTTAAAAACGTGTTTAGTCGGAATTATACTCATTATTTATCATGTTCACCCTCGAAGGCCTCATAACGTCATTTAGCCATTATGGCACGATTTATGGAGATCATTAATTAATTACGAACCCCTATAAAAGGGTTGGGGTTCCTAAAACGTCAAAATGAAACTTTTTAAAAATTCCATTTTTCATTCAACTTAGAATATTTTTCTGGGAAAACGAATTTAGGTACTGCGAATTTAGGTTGCAAAAGCTGTAAAACAATAAATATAAATAAAGAGAGGTATTTCCTCGAAATTTTCTTATTTCTAAAAATGAGAAGAGTAAGCTATAATTTATGATGATTTAAAATAAATTTTCAATTTTTTTACAGTCAAATGCCGCAGGTAAAAAATTATAAATTTGGATATCTCGTGTCCTTTTCCTCCTCATTGCCTGTCCTGACGAAAGATTAAAAAATTGAAGATTTTTTGAGGAAGACGTTGAAATAAACATTGAATAAATTTTTTTCTCACCTCTTTTGATTAGTGAGGTAGGTCTTTTTGAGAGAATAAAAAAAAAACTATGATATTGTAAGGTTCATTGAATAGAATGGAAAAGAATCCGGTGGCTCCCCTCTCGCTCTAAACGGCGAATCACCAACGCTCCTCGATCAGAAATGAAAAAGACTCGTCAGTTGTGCATCACCACTCACGTGAATAACACCGTCCATAGTTTTCTCCAAAAAAATTTTTAAAAGTCAAAAGATCGCTAGGTATGTAAAAAAAATTTTAAATCGAAATTTTAGTCTTTTTGTTTTTGGTTAATTTTGGTTAGAGTTTTTTTTATTATAAGCCGTCGGAAGCGGCAACCCAGGTTTGTAGATCAAAGAGGAGGCGGGTTAATTGCATGAATTAGAATCAATTTTTATTTACGACGTCAATTCGTTTATAGGCCGATGTCTTCCTTCTACTTTGTTAAAAAAATCATTAACTTATTTTACGCTATTTATTGACAAAAAAAATCTACTTATCTAGTTTTTTCATGAAAAAAATTACTAACTTGTTTGCTCGATTTTTTCTTCTCAAAAAGATAAGTTACTTTTTGGGCAAAAATGAAGGTGGTTAACAACTTGTAAAAAAAAAGAATGGTTGTATGTTGAAAAAAAAATGGGATTCGTTGAAAATTGTGGGGCTTAAAAAGGAATACTTGGGGGTTCTGAAGTCTTCGGGGGTATTGAACGGTCCAAGTGGATGAATCCATGATTTATTTTGCATAAATCATTTTCGCCCTTTCTAAATTTAGACGGCGAAAACATGCTTTTAATTATCGAACTCTCCATCCCTCCATAAAATCCGAACTCCCGGAGACTGATTTATTTACGAGCTTGTAAGATCAGAGGCGGTTCATTTATTTAGGTAGTCTCGAGATGTCCCAGATAAAAGGACAGGGTCGCGTGGCAATAGCCATTAAGATAAAAAAAGAAAAGAAAGAAGTTTTTAAAGAATCGTGTTTTTTTTGTGTTAATTTTGGGTTATGGTTGTTACGAATACCTTAAAAACTGTGGGAATGTGTTGTTTAGTTTCCACCTGTTACGCCGTTGGCAATAAGCCTCCTGTAAAGTTAACGACTCCAGCTGGTTTTCAGATAAGATAACTTCCGAAAAACTTAAGACACCTGCTTAGAACATCCGAAATCCGCCATAAATCTTCGGTGTTTGTTTTTTAAACAGAAAAAACGTTCAACTTTATGCTAAAATAAGTAATAAACATAAAGGGAGGCTTTAATGGGCGATGGCGGCGTTAAATCTCCCCCGTTTCGAGTTGAACATCTGCGGGAGTAATGGCTCCCATACACTTTTGAACAGAACGGTTCCTAGAACGTTAGATGAGGCACAAACTTACCTTCGCTTGAAATAACGCTCCGCAAAAGGGTTTAAACTACCTAAACTTCGAATAAATGGCAATTATTTGATTCCATCCTTAAAAACACCTGAGAAATTCCTGTAAATTTTGCTGCCAGCTAATTTTTTTAATCAGATTTTTCCCCATTTCTTTCCTCCAGCCATTTTCCACCAAATTTTCTAAAAATATTACGACGAAAACTATTCATAGGTTTTCTTGTCGAAAAGTAAGCTTTCCATTTTCCAAAAGAAAATTTATACAGAAAAACTTCTCCCAAGACCGCGTAGATATTTCCTAAATAACGAGAACAAAATTTTGTAAAAAATTTTCCGATAATTTTACTGCTCAATATAGGAAACTAAGTTTAGGGCGAAAATGCTGCCTCTTGTATTTAAAAACAAAATGATCCCCCTCTTAGTGGTATTTAGCACCGACATTTTTCTTTTGAATAAATAAATTGGATAAAATGAATAATTAATCGAAATTAAACTATAAAGAAACCATTTTTTTTCCCCTTTCTTTTGATCTTTTCTCTTTTGAAGTGGGCAAATATTCCTTTTAGCCAATTCAGAAGCCTTTTTAACTCTTCATTAAACTCCTTTGATAGCTCTAACAATTTGTTAATTTATTATCCCTCTTGATTATTCTTATTTATCTATTATTGACGCTGTTTTTATATAACGATAAATTCCCGGAACACCCCACATCGTAAAAAATGGCAATCTATTTATTTATCTATTTAAATTTTTAATTATTTGCAATCTTATTAGGAAGAAAAAAAGTGTTAAGATGGCTAATTGGCTCGTTATTTCTCATAAATAAGAATTGAAAATTTTGTCAGTTGGCGACTGACCCTTCTCGCTTTTAAAAGGGTGAGAATAACAAATTAGGGACACCCCTTGAATTTACATTACAATAAGCCATCATAATCACAACTAGAACGCCCTATTTTTTTTAAATTAATAAAAAGCATTTAAAATATACAAACGATTTAAAACATCCCGAGTGAATTTGTA
>JACGAQ010002205.1:0-44426 GCA_014119065.1 Orius insidiosus | reverse complement strand
CGGTCAGAAGCCCCCTCGAAAATCCCGAGACAAGATATTGGCATTTTCACCCTAAAGCAATTGAACATAAACAATCTGTAGCTCACCATAATGCGTTTCGGCATAATGCAATTGCGAAATCGACTTGCTCTATGGCTGTCCTAGTTATGGTGAGATGTATGCCCAAACGACAGAAACAGTTTTTTGGCGAAACGAAGTTCTTTAAAATGAAAATTTCCTTTATGTTCAACTGCGTTATGAAACGACATATTTTCTGCCAAAAAAAAAACAATTCTCAATGTATCTTTTGTGGTGAGATGTATATGTTCAAATGGTGAACGTTTTCGACTATTCCTTTATGTTGTTGCAGATTTTTATGGTGAACGTAACTCGCGATTTCTGCTATTTTATGCAAATGCATTATGGCATTATGTCGACACATAAACTTTTTTTCTTATTCATAAATCAGTCACGAAATAAACCTAATCGCCAAAAGTAAAAACTATTTCATTCATTTTTAAAAAAAAATTACTCATAAGAGGTAAAGGTATGCTCCCGGCCTCTCTATACTTAGATGTTATTCAAGCTAAGCCGGACCACCCTGTATATATTAGCGACCTGATGACCTTTATTTGTGATAAAACTAGATTCACAAAAGCTTAAAAAATAAAAAAATATAAAAAACTTGAATGATTGATATCGTTTTAAGACCCACCATAATCGTTTCTTTTTGACACGCAAAGTTAACATGAATATACATATTTTAAAAAGCGCCATTTCGATCTTTCAAAATAAAAGCAAATAAATTTTATACTAAAAATAAAAAGGAAACATTTCAATAGAAAGAAAAGTTTGAGAGAGTTAAAATGATGTAGTACCTCCATCGCACGACGCCGTCAAGGTGGGTAAGATCGCCGATTTCCCGAAATCGAAACTTAGAATTTTTATTAATTTTTTTTGAAATACGAGAATTTCAAGTATTTTGTTTTTCATCAATAGCAGTGTCCTTGACATAGTTGGGTGGAAAAAAAACAAAACATTTTTATGGAAAAAAAAATGATAATAATAAAGCGCTCATTAGGAAGAACTCTGGAAATAGCTGTCCGTTAACCCTTGACCGTTTTAGAATCAATAACGATCAGCCCTGGCCCTGTTTCCCTAAGCGCTCCCCTTTATGCAATCAATTTCTCCTTTCGACGCTTAACAAAAAACCTTTTTCCTCTCCTTTCCTTCTCTTTCACGTGGGGTCCACTTTTTCATCTCTTTAAATTTATTTACGAACTAAAATAAAAAATTGGTGCCGTTTATCACGTCCTGGGGACCATCAGAGGGTGGGAAAAATAATAAAAAAGTAATAATGGATTCCTTTTGGATTATTTTGAAAGGGATGCGTCATTGGGGATGAGTACATACACTCCTACCGTAATAAACTCACTTCTTTCCCCTCAATTCAGTCTATTTCGCTAGGGCCTTTTTAAGGATATTGAATTATGTTTACATTTTCCTTATTTCCTTTATAAAACGCTTTTTTCAGATTTAGAAGAAATTGTTCAAACTCTTAGTTTTTCTGTGAGGGAAGAAAAATATGTTTATAAAAGTCAATGACATCATGCTGATACAATGTAGAGTGACGTCGTTGTAGTTTACGTCATAGTTGTTTTTTCTTTGATAAAAAAAAAGTATTGATTTTTAAAAATAAACAACTTTCTTCAGATGTAGTGATGGAAAGATTAAGAAAAGTAGTTGTAAAACTCGTGGAGAAAGAAGAAAAAGTCTGAAAGAAGGGTGGATTTCTTGAAAAGGAGAATTGAACCGATGTCCTCTCTTGCATACCTAATTCGCCCCCACGACATTTTTTTTCCTTCTTATCTCATCGATTTCAATGATGGCAAAAACTAGGTTATAGTCTTCGTCATTCTCAGAATCTCTTTAAGATAAATTGATTTCAAATGTCATATTCAGCTTTTCACGTTTCTCCTTTCCATCATTTTTCAAATACTGTTTTTCTCTGAGAATGCGAAGGCGTCATTTTCCGCAGATATTTAAATGTTCTATAAAATAATTCTTATCTTAGGAATCGTAAAGGAATTAAAAATATAAACTTTGGTTTAAAAGATTCTGTAGCTACCTATTTACAAGACAAAAAATCTGAACGAAAAAAATTAATTTTATATAAAAATTATTATTCATTTTAATTGCGTATAATATCCCGCAAGGTAATTAATTTTAATATCAAACAATTATCAATAATACAGGAAGAAATGACTGAATCACTGTGAATAGATAGAAATGATTGTGATAGAGGGAATAGCTCACCTGACGAGGCTTTTTAAGCCGAAACGTGTCTTGATATACCCGTTATCACAGTCATTTCTTCCTCTATTATTGGTTAATTTTTTATAAAAATATTGTATATTTTTAAGTTTGAAATTGAATATTTCCAATTTTTAAATAATACGATTAAGGGATGTTTTGTGTAGGATATTTTAAAGGAAGGGAAAAGCCGTTTTCTGGAATGGAATAAATTCCTTCTTTAATAAAATGGGATTAAGGGGAATGTGGAAGAAACGAGAAGACGGTGGGAGGGTAAAGAAAAGTGAAGTAGCCGGATTAAAAGTTGAGTGTGAAAGGGGTGTACGTTTATATTGGTGGGCAGCCATCTGAAAAACTTTACTAACATTTTTCTTCTTCGTCCGCACGATTTATTATAACCGGAAATTACGATCAGTCATAAAAAAGAACCAACAGGTGCGTTTGATCTACATCAATTTACTCCTTTAAATTAATAACCCTTGACCAGCCTTTAGGTCGACCACGAACAAACCTAGGAAATAGCCCAGGGGATTACCCACAATTAAATTAGGCACTAACGAATGTTTGATATCATCCAATCTCATCCTAGTTTTATTAAACATTCAATTAAGGACTTAAGAACCGTTTAAAAAGGAAAAAAAATTGAAATAGCGCTCAGTTTACTACCTTCATTAGTGTTCAGCAGGTGAAATTTGCATAATAAAGTCCCACAGAATAATTTATAAAATCAGTTTATTTTTGCTATTATCGTTTTATCCAAATAATACCCTTCGAGTGCAGCTGTTTTATTTTATTATTTCAATTTTCCTGGGGATGATGGAAGTGGAATAATAAACGATCGTATCACTGAAGAAAAATAAGGCTTATTTACTCGTGAAAAGGGAGCGGAGGCGGAAAAAAAAAAATGAATGGCGAGTTTTGTTTAAAGAGGGCAACCCTGTGTTTACGGTTCTCTCGTTTTATAAAGCTTCATTCTCTTAAGGACATAAAGTTGAATTTTTTTCTAATATCCCGACTATTTGTGTGATTTTTTTTACGAAGACATCATCCTAGAAGCTTTAATTAAATGATTGCATCGTAAAAAAGTCGCAAAAAACGGCTGATTTAAACTATTAAAAACTAAATAAAAACCTACGTATCAATGAGATGAAAAAAAAAATCCTTTTTCCGTATACCTACTGAAACTTTTTGGTATGAAAAATGAACGAATCGTGAGCTCGAATGGTTGCTAGGAAATCAAATATTCAGTGCACGTTTCTCTAGTGAAAATTAGATGCTTTTACACCTTTAAAACAGTTTAATGTTCTCTTTTCACACTAAAGCAAAGGGAATCTATTTCTATTGGAGAATAATTGGAAGTTAGATTTTAAACTGTTTATCCACGATAATCCTATTTTAAAGCCAGAATAAAACAATCGATACCTCTGACGCAACTTCATTGAGAATCTCTCACCTTATTAGCCGTAGTACACAATTTTTTAAAATAAAATTTTCTCTGAATTAAGAATTTTTACCAGAGTCCTCTCCTTTACCAACTTTTTCAAGCATTTTCCTCCGATGGGAAAATTTTTTCCTCATTTAGTATCCCCCCCCCCCCAAATTTTACCTGATACTAGCACTTTTTCATCGGTTTTCGGTCAAGAAACACTCTAAACAACGGATTTATTGGACATCTTCTTTGAACTCACTTTCTACTGGTTTCCGGGCTTTTTTCTTCCTAGGAAGCCAGAAAAAGTTTTACTTGGGATTTTGGTCTCTTGAACTTTTTTCCAGGTCGACTGGCAGGATTAGGCGATCGTTAAACTCAGTTTTCTTTGTGTACAACGAAAAAATCAATAGATATCATTAAAACGTTATGTAAGGCTTCCCGCCGGTTTATATCAAAACCAGGAAGTTTTAGTGGAGAAAAGAATAAGATCGGCAAATCTTTAAAAAGCAAAAAGTAATTTAAGAACACACATTAAAGGATTTTATACACTTTGATTTACTGTTAATCATCAAATATAAAAAAATTTAAATTATGCTTATAAATTAGATTACGTTAAAAACGTATGTAAAAAAATTAACATAAAACGAAAAGTTGAAAGAAACCCGTGTATTTCTAACTTGTTGAAGAAACCTTAAAAAATAGGTCAAAATGTATTAAGGATTACATTTTTCACCTGTAACTTCAAGATTATTGATTATCTGGCATTACGTTTCTCGAACATTTTCCTGGAAGCGTTCTTTTACGTGTCGTTTTAGTGTTGGTTTTAATCTAAAATGCTCCCTCATCCTCGTGTTTTCCCCCTTGTTTACGTTTCCTCCGCCACTTTAGCTAAAAGGGAAATCCTTTGATGTCCTTCTGTACATTATAATACGGTGTTATGTATTTTAAATTCGATTTACATAACATGATTTTTTTTTGTCAGGAAGTATAAATAAACTAATTTCACATAACAATGTGTATAACATAAAAATAAATGTGTAAATAAAATTTTCACAGAAAAAAAAAATACAAAAATGACAGAAACTTCATTAACGGAGGCATTTTCAACAAAAATCATTGGAAAACGCCGGAAAGTAAAGGGGGATTCTGTGACAAAAAAGTAAAGAAAACACCGGAAAATCCAGTCTACGGAAGTCTTTATGGACGAAAAACAGTTAAAAACTACCAAAAATCCATTTTCATTTTGACAAAAACCTGTGGGAAACACCGAAAAATGTAGTAAAAAGAAGGTTTTTTTTTTTTCAGAAAAAGTTCCGGTGATTTTTTGTTTTGTTTGACCAAATATCCATTTTCATTTTGACAAAAACCTGTGGGAAACACCGAAAAATCTAGTAAAAAGAAGGGTTTTTTTTCACACAAAATCACTGGAACTTTTTCTGAAAACGCTGCAAAATGCAAATGGGATTGTTTAAAAGATAAAATTTATCTAAAACGTCTAAAAATTCATTAAAAAGGACTCTTTTTTGGACAAAATTGCCTGAAATGGTATTTTAGGACGAAAAACCAAGAAAACACCGTAAGAGCTAGTAAAAAGTTCTTCAGACAAAAAGTTAAGAACATTTTTGGGACGAATAACTTAAATCATGAGACCCGATTTTTTTATGAACCAACTTTTTCAAAGTTTCATTTTTTCGGTCTAAAATTTCCTCTTTTTTCAAAAAGCACTTTATTACAGACAGAGATGAATCTGCATTATGAAAGTTGGAGAGGAAGGAGACTCATGATTGATTAGACTCCCGAATGGACCAACTCTAACATCCGGAAACTTGTCAACTTGTTCAATTGTCCATTTTCAAATAAAAATAGAGGTTTTTTTTGTCATTCTCTTTTCTGGTTATCAACATGTAATTTAGTTCGATAGCGATGGCGGTCGATTCGCAGGAAATGGGATTCGACCCGGAATTCGGTTATTTCTCGGGATGAGTCAGGGACGACGGTTAATGGGTGGAAGATGTAGTTAATCACTGGAGCTCCCTTGTTTCTTTGTAAACACGACCCTTCGGCTGACCAGCCCCCGACTTACGAAACCCCCGAAGGCCATCCGATGTGGGTTGGGAGGCTTTAATTTAGCCGTTGACAGCCTCCGGACATCTCCGCCCACCCATGAAACTCGATCCTAAAACCTCCATAATCGCCCAAATAAAGTTTATAAATTATTTAACACATTGATCATTATTTTGTCTTATAAAATAATTTTTGATCGCAAAGATTTTCATATTTATCCCAATTTACTGTCTTAGAATCGGACTTACCAGTTAATCCCTTTATAACTCATCTTCAGCCATTTTCATCCGGTTTTGCCCCTTTTTATTTTTATTAGGTAGATTTTTTTATTTATTATTTTGTGGAAAAAAGCCTTATATTATTGGCTGCACTATTTGAGTCCAGCAAACCCCTTTTTACTGAATTTTTGAACGGTTTTCTCAATTTATCGTCCCAGGAACAGGATTTTTGGCCGTTTTATTAAAAAAACGCTTTTTTTTTAAAGGGCTTTAGGCTGTTTTCATCAATACAAAGAAGGGTTTCACCCTTGGTCTGAGGTGCTGTGTGTCGAGATGCGTGTGGGGATGCTGGAACTCGAACTGTGATGTGAGTGTCATAGATGTCGAGAAGTTTGTTCCGAGGTTGAAGCTCCAGATTTAGCTGGTTGAAGAGGTGCGGAACTGCTGACGAGTTGAAGGAGTTCCACCAGTTCAGTGAGTCGAACTGGTGCGAAACAGTTATTGTAAATTGATGATGATGATGATGATGCTGACGATGATGTTTGATGATAGATTGAGATGAGGAGAGAAGAATTGCTGGTGCCATCGATGGGAGATCAAGACGTGCCGGAACCATTCTCGTTCTGTGTTTGTATGTTGAGAGAGTGTAAATATGTACCTTGTCGTTGTTTCATCGCTGTGTTCGTGTTCGTGTTCGTGTTCGTCGGGGTCACCAATTGTGGGATGTGATTCACCACTAATTTAGAATTGAAGAGATGTGTTGTGTGTGATGTGATTTATTAGACTCTGATGATATTTTATCAAATTATTTTTTTTTAGGCTAAATAAATTGTTTTTCATCGTTTTTTCAATTATAAAAGTTATTTTACGTCCCGCTTTTTAAAAATGTACGGTATGGAACGAATAATTCCCAAGGGAGATTATCGTGTTTTTTTTATATGTTTTATTTTCCACGGCAGTTTTCAGGTAATACCTCACGGGATGAAGAGAGAGAGCCCGTAAAAAAAAGCCTGCGAACTGCCACATTCGCCTGTTACACGTCGGAAAGGATAAAGCGTGAAGTTATCGAGCGGAAAGCGAGCATTCATTTTGGACGAAGCCGGCGAAAAGGCACACGCGGGACTCCCTTTTGTCTCCCTGGCAACCTCCGATGCGATAGCCGGGGGAATAATGTTCACAATTAATATTGGTTAAGTGTAATCAAGTTAGAATTTTAGAGAAGGCGTAAAGGTTGCCAGGTTACTAACCAAGAGCCCTCCATCGTGTTTCACCTCAAAATTTAAAAAAAATGCTTTACTTATAATCCTTTCATATTTTAGACCCTTTTTACATTAAAAGGGTTTCTCTAAAATTATGTGTACTAAAGAAATCTTTTGAGGTCACCACCTGACCCCCTATAATTATAAAAGTAATTACTTTTAAATCAATATCTATGTATTCTAGAATTAAAATGGGATTTTATAGCTTCTATAAGTATCCTGTTGCAAAAAAAAAAAACGTCCAAAAATTATGCCAAAGGGAAAATTTTATTTATTTATTTATTTATTATTTATTCATGTAGTTACACAGCCATATACAGCCAATACACGGAACAGTCTTGTACAAAAAAAAACTCAAAAGTGAATACGCCTCACGGGCCAGAAACATTAAAAAAATCAAAACGAGGCAACAAAGAATAAAATTACAAAAATCACAGGTACAATAAAAATACAATCCAAAATACATTAAATGACAAAAAGTACCTAAGTGTATGAAAATAAATTGTACAAGAAAATAAATGATAGTATCACATCAGATCACAGACAGGTTTAATGAGGAAATCCACTCTCTCAGCAATTCTTTGTATCGATACAGTGAAATGGTCTGAGGCTCGGCGATGTGTGCAGTATCATTTAAAACTTTCATTATCGTCGCCCTGCAAGATAACCACCATACCGGGTCCTTGACTTAGGAATTAAAAAGGAGTCCTACACCTCAAGGAACGAGCTGGCACATAAAATTGGAGGCCTGAGAGAATCTCTGGAGCATCAACCTTATTATTAAGAACCTTCCAGGCGAAAATCAAACTTGCTAATGTCCGCCGCTGTTCCAGGGAAAGAATATTAAAAAGCTCACGGGCGGTGGATAAAGAAAAAGAATTGAAGTCCAACTGGGATTTATACCATAGATATCTGAGAAATTTGTTCTGAACCCGCTCAACCCGATCATAGATCCCTTCAAGCAAGGACCCCACACGACAGAGCCACTCAATAATCGAGCGAACCAGAATTTGCCTAAAAGCTGAAAAAACTGCACAAAAAAGTGGTTTTTTAGACGAAAATTTTTTTCGTATGTTTATTATTGTGGATTAAAGGTTAACTTGTTGCTCTTTGATTTATACCTTCTTATTGGATTATCGTTGATTATATCTATAATTGGACGTCAAAAAAGGAGAAATTTTAAGTCTAATGGTGGAAAAACAACACGTGCTTCCATTGTATTTTCAGGTTTCAGAAAAGTTCGTAATTGGTGCCTCCCCACTCCAATCCATATTTTGATCAATACTTTCACGCCAATTAAAAGCTCGATTTTTGCTTGTAAGTTTGCTGGTAGTTCTCATCCTTTTCTATTGTCCCCGAGGTTTGTATCCAAGGAATCTAAAGTTTAAAAACATGAAGTTAAAAACTCGTAATTAGAAAACCGTAATCGTAGAATCTTTAAACAAAATAAATCTTCATTTTATTGTTTGTGGGTGAAAGTTTTACAGGCCTTGAACTCAGTTTAATAGGGGTAGCGTGCTAATTCTTGCGGTTAATTCACTGGCCGTGCAATGAATACTCTTTAGAAGTTCTTACTTTTTCCTTTCTCTCATTCATGACTTTTTTTTTTGTTTCAGGTAAGAAAAAGATGAGAATTTAAATATTTGAAGATTACAAGGTAAGGAAGAAAAAAACTGTCAACATCAGGAACTTTTCTTCTGCGACCCAAATTATAATAAAATACAATGGAATTTCTTAGAGCACCCTGATCGAAAAAAATAAACATCGACGTGTATATAATGTTGAAGAGAAAAAGAAGATTCTAATTAAGATTAACAGTGATGGATGAGTAGACGGTTTTTTTTTCGGCATTTAACATCTTTTAACTCCTTCGGGATGATGAATGGTTTTTTTCTTTTCAAAAATATATTCTACGGGGATAATTTCTTTTCAATATACCAAAAATCTTTTGCTTCCCCATACGAAATTTGACGTAAAGGAACCATTGACAATCCCAAGGTAATTTCTAAAAAATTTGGCATAAAAAAGTGGATTTTTTATACTAAGAACTCGTCATTTGTTCCTACGGGTTCGCCCAAATCTATCAAATTTCTTTAAGAGAAGGATAAGATTTCAATAGAATGAGCCCAACAGAAATTATCAAATTAAAATTAAGGAAAACACAAATATTTGGTTTGTAAAGAAAAGAAATTGAAAGACATCTTAGAACACAATAGGTCCCCACTAAAAATGAAAAGGAAACAAAACAAAGAGGGAAACTTGGGATCAGGAATTACATTACCCCTTGTTTCCACCCTCACTTTATTGTACAGTAAAAACAATCATGGGGTTTTAATTAAATTTAGCTGTTTTTTATAGGAAAAAAAATTTAGAAACGTAAAATTTACTACTTGAAGAAATATTGTTTCAATTCATTTCATAAATGGAAGGTTAAAAAAGTCAACATTTTTCCCTACGGGTTAATTTAAAGTCAATTGTTTTTCTCAATGAGGAAAACTGGGGGACGGACAGCTTTCAGGATTAATGCCCACTTAAGGCTACTTAAAAGTTTTAAACGAGATCAGGCGGTTTCTCAGTGAATTAGTTTTCAAATTATTCGCCCCGATACATAATGCTTTTAAAATGCTGAGGGGAAATTCGGAATGCGCGGTATTGCGTGAAAAGATTCTATCTTTTTTAGTTTGTCTGCTGGAGATGCCCTAGCGTGCAACACTTCCTGATTTATCGCTTTACGTTTTTTGTAATACAAACATTAACGTGGAAGGAACGGCCCCGCGGGTATTTACTTGAATTAAAATGCGATCGATCTTCCCACGTCTGAAACTTTTAATCATATTTCATTCTCAATCCGGGCACTTAAGAACGATTTAAGTATTCATTACAAACCAAAGATTTGTCAAAAACCAAGAAGTTTCAACAACCACGCAGAGCGGTTCTGTCGTGCGGTATGGTATAACCATTACGCCGTGAAAGTGGCCACCGAGGTTCTAGAGTGTTTCTCAACCTTTTGAAGCCTACGCTCCCCTAAGAGGAGGAAAATACCGCCCCTTCACTACTTAAGAAAAAATATAACTTAACGGGCCAGTTAAATTTTTGCCCTTTACTTAACGGCCGGTTAAATTTTTTAACGGGCGGTTAAGTTTTGCCCTTAACTTAACGGGCCGGTAATTTTTTAACGGGCCGGTTAAGTTTTGCCCTTACTTAATGGGCCGGTTAAGTTTTTGCCCTTACTTAACGGGTCTGTTAATTTTTGCCCTTTACTTAACGGGTCGGTTAATTTTTGGCCCTTTACTTAACGGGCGGTTTATTTTTGCCCTTTACTTAACGGGCCGGTTAATTTTTGGCCCTTTACTTAACGGTCCGTTTAAACTTTTTACGGGCGGTTAGTTTTGCCCTTACTTATGGGCCGGTTTGCAATAAATATCGCATTAATAAAATTAAATTAAAAATGACTCACGCTAACGCCTCCATGGCTGGCACTTAGCCATTGCCCCCTATCACCCAAATTTTGCATAACGCCCCACAGTAATTCCCAGCGCCCCAGAGGCCGGGCGCCCCCCGTTGAGAATCACTGTTCTAGATTCTTTAGCGCAAAAACAGAGACTTTCCCCCAATATTCTATGAAATCGGTGCTTAGGAGAACTCGCCAAGCAGACGTCCAAATAGGAAAAAAATGGGGATTTTTTCAAGTACGTCAAGCCTGTAATTTGAAAACGGGTTTTTGATAATCGAACCCGTTGTGGCATTAACGAGAAAATATGGTCATACCACGGTTACAGCGGTCGGATCGATCCCTTTGCAACGTCATACCGATGTTTAATTTATGTTAGCGTTAAGTAAGCGTTGGGTTTTCGGCAAAAGCGAAGCCACGGAGAAAAGGAGCGGGTGACAACAACGGGTGGGTTTACCTTTGTTGTCTTAAATGTCGACTTCGGGCGAATTAATGAGCTTGTTCCCTTGTCCTCTTTGCACAAAGCAGTTTACGTCCTCCGTCAGTATTAGCCCGAGAAGCCTTCTAATTAATATCCCGATCATCCTAATCATCGGTTTACCACGAAAAATCAATATAGGGAGAAAAATGATTTTAATTAATGAAATGAATGACTTCTGGAAACGTCACGAGCCCAGAAATGAAAGATAAATTGTCATTTTCCCATTTGTATACCCGCTGAAGGGTAGAAAATGAATCCTTCATGAAAAAAATAGTCAGCCATATGTGACGAAAATCACGAACTTTCACGAAGAAAGGCTTAACAAAAATCTGAAGGGTTGAAGGGAAAATTCTGTCTCTTGACATGAAATGTTTATTGGCCAAAACGCAAATGAAAATGGCTTAAAAAACGGCAGAGATCCTGGCGGAAGGAAGGAAAGGTTTCTAGAAAAGAAAAGGAAATAAGAAAAATTTTTTGGGAAAATTTTGGGGCTGAAAGAAGGTCTATCTTTTCTCCTCGCCTCGCGGGCAAACCCCCGGGTCGCTCCCCCCCCCCCCCCCCCCCAAGGGCTGACAAAATATCTTGAACAAAAACAAACAAACGCTGTGAAAAAGGGTGTTTTTTGGCCATCGCTGTTCAAGGTTAACAAGCACTTACTATCATTTAATCGCAACCAGCCCTTGTCACGTCTTTTGTATTCAGTAAAATGGAGTCGAAGTTTGAGGTAATTTAAGTGCACTTTCCAAGCTAATCTTTGTTCAAACTTTAGCGAATTTGCCAAGTATATTAATTATTCTTAACCTTAAGTTATTCAAAGTGTAAAGGAAAAAAGTTTTGATTTAAAAATCTCGGATTTTTTTTGTCAGGTTCCATGAAATAGAAAAGGAAGATTTTAGATAAAAGAAATCAAAAGTCTTTTCCAATAAAGTTGTACGAATCAAATGGAAAAGTATTATTGGCCGTTCTATTGAATTGGCCTCATGGGGTTGAAAAAACCCCTCGGAGGGTCAGACGCATTCTTATTTCATACGGGGATGCAATGAAAAAAGAAGAAGAAAAAAAAGGTAGGATTGTTTAGGCTTAATAATTGAACATTTGAATCGATTTTAATGTGGGGTGAATTTTAATTTTTAACGCGATCATTGATTAGATTTTTTTTTCCTCCCTTGGTGATGAGCGTCTAACAGTCCCGTTGATGATCGAGATGAGGAAGGGTTGATGGTAGAGTGGCGTGTAATTGAGTTGTCACTTTGTACCGTCGAGGGCGGCGGAGGGGGTTGGGGGAGACGGGCTGAAGAGTGACGGCCTAGCGCCCACTAAAGAGTGAAGGACTCGACATCCTTTTACATCTTCAAACCCAACCTCGTTATCGTCTTTCTCGTCACCATTTTTTGAATAAAGAAAGAGAATCACTAAAAATCTTTTCTCTGTCACAACTTATATAACACTGGACTCGGCTGAAATCAGACAAGGGGTTCTGGCACTTTCATTTGGGCCTAAAGTAAATCCAGGATATCTGTCAATCGCGATGAAGATTGGTGAATTTGGATCAGCTGGATGCTATAGATTTGATTTGATGTGCTATAGCTAGGACTATTCATATGACCTCTCTGGACAACTTTAAAAAATGCCAAAAGCGGATTTTAGACCAAAATTAACCAAAATTTGGCATTTTTCGAAAATTTTCATATGAACAGTCAAATCAACTTGAAATTTTTGCGTAGATTATTACGAATCTAAAATAAAAAAATTTGGTGAAAATCGGATGAAAACTGAGGCCGTGAAGTGTTCCGGAAAAAAATGCTACGGACGGACGGCCGGACCACAGACAAAGTTGAGATCGGTAAAGATCAATATTCGAATTGATCCTACGGGGTCTGGAAGACCTTCCCCAAAAACCCGACGTCGTGGGTATCACAATAACTTCTTTAAGGAAGTTAAAATAGGCGTTTTTATTTAAAATAACGAAGTTGGTGTCGTCCTGGGACACCCAGTTCTCCAAAATCGAAATTCTGTAACTGAAAAAAATTCTTCGTCAAAAAACAAGGGGGTTTACATTTAAATTTTTTATTACATTTTAATTTTAATTGCATATAATATCCCGCACGGTAATTGATTTTAATATCAAACAATTAACCAACAATATCACAGTTATCACAGTCATTTCTTCCTCTATTATTGAATAATTGTTTGGTATTAAATTTTTTAGTTATACAGGGTGGTTCATCTAGTTGGGACAAAATTCATGCAAAAAAAAGTGATCCAATCGAAAAAATTACCTAAGTAAAAGTTGCTCAAAATTAAGTGTAAATCGATTAAAAGCATGAAAACATAGGGTTTTTATTTAAAATAATGAAGTTGGTGTCGCTCTGGGACACCCTGTATATCGGAACCAAAATCTACCAAATGGAGTCGATTCTCCGTCCAAAAATAAGGGGGGCTTACATTTAACTTTTTATTGTAGGACTGAACGCTTTGCCGTAAAGTTGCTGGTCCACTCAAGTTGGACACCCTGTATAGGATGTTTGTAGTTTTAAAAAAAATTTTACGCTGCTGAGTACTTCTTTCCATCGGTGGCTGTAAAGGAATTCATCAAATAAGGAGATGCGCCATTTTAAAAATGAGGCCATCTCAAGCAATCCTTCAATGTTGTAGCCAGTATATGTGGCAAAACATTATTTTTAAAACAGTTCATTTTTTCCCCGTTGATTATCTCGGACAAATTTACTAAAAACCTTATCACGCCCGCCTTAGCACGTAAGGGGAATTCGAAAAGTTGGTCACGCTTGGGGGGTTGGGGCCTTGAAATATTGAGCGCCGGCCTCGGAATGTAGAACGACCCAGTTTTCTTTCTTCTTGGTCAAATGATGACCGCATATGGGAAGCCGCCCCACGTGTAGCCAACTCGAAAAATGCGTACCGCATTGCCGCAGCAAAATTTTGTCCTCTATTTTTAAGCCTACTTAATACACAGACCCAAATCTTATAAAAATGCTGTTCCAAAAATAATATGCACACGAAAAATCAATTTAGATTTCTAATTGATAATTTTGTCAAGAATTGCTTAAGTGCCAAGAAAATAGAGACGATATATACGCGATTGCAAATGAACAGGAAGTTTCAAAATAGAGTCAATTATCAACAAAAACAACTTGTCTGTTTAAAAAGTTTCAAGAGATTTATTTTCCCATGTTTTTCATGTAGGAAGTTTAAGCGACTTAATAAGTTACACGGCCTACACTGGTCGTATCCATGTAAATATCAAACAGGATGGTAAAAATGTGTAAATACGTCAAAAATAAAATAACAAATAACAATAAAAGTAAAATTTTTAAAGTTTAAACTGAAGAAGCTATAGTGATACTCTATATTGATGGTTAGTGTAAGATGATCCAAAGTATTTTGAACTACTTATTTACTGGTCTTTAAGATTTAGATTCTCAGTTTTTTTAATCAATAATTTTAATCTTATTATTTTTTTAATATTATTTATTTGGTTTGCTAGAAATTTTCCTCGATTTTCCCCATTTCAGATTTTCAGTGGTTTTCTCGTATTTCTCTCAAAAGAAAAGAAAATTGCCGGGATTTCGGGGAATCGTAATTTGCTCTTCCCGTATCCGATTCACCTAAGATCATACGACTCGAGCCTCACGATCCGACTCAGCTGAGTCGTATACGAGAACGACTCACTTCCGTAAACGGAAGGTTATATTTTACGGCGGTTATTTTGTTATCTCGTATAGTTTCGGGTTCGGAAATCAACTAGTTTCTCAAAAGATTTGCTAAAATCGAAGAAGGAAATTGATTCCGTACTTTTTGGAAGGATTTTACAAGTTAAAATTTAAAAACTATCAAGGAAACTTTTCTACCCACGCTAAGTGAAAATTGGCGGGAACGTTTTGGGGATAGGTAATTTCTATGTACTGTTATAATTAATCAGAAAAACCATATTTCGATTCATGAATTCGCTCTAGTGAGAACATTGTGAACTAACTGAGTTGGAACGACTCCCTGAAACTGGGTTATAAAGCCTCTACGAGAAGACCTTTCCCGTTTTGTGAGTCTTATACGGGTAGGGCAAATCACGATTCCCTGAAACCCTCTATACAGTCCAACCTTTCCATCTGGAAGTAACTTTCAAAAAAGATTTTTCATAGGCTTTAGAGTATAGTAAAAATCCAATTAAATTTTTTGACGGTAGGAGAGAGAAAAAAATAGGGCCGGTTAAGCGAAGGTCCATTAAAAGCACTGCTAGGGTTAAAAAGCAATAAGGGTTTAATGGGAGTCTACTTTTACCGGAGTGCACCCTCGATCAAAGATTCATTTAAAACAAGAGAAGAGATTTCTTGAATTTAGTCCATCTCCTTCCATAACGTCATTTTTACGACGTTTCCAACAGAATATTTTTACTTCTTAAATTGGACTCTTTTTTAGTCTAGAGTTCAACATACCCTACTTTGTGATTTATTACACGGGAAATATTCTCGATAAAATAGACCGAATGCTTTTTAGGATTGGATCGTTCCTTTCCCCGTAAATTGTCTCGAGGAGTTCAAGTAGTGGAACGCACGCGAACCTCTTTCCTGTCGGTATTGATAATGTTTAAATCATTTCAAAATATCAACTTGATTAACGCTAGTATAATGGATGACGAACTCGTAACTTCAAAGAAATGAGCCACCTTATCAACTAAACAAGTCAGGGCTTGAAACTTTTCCCAGAAAAAAAAAAGTTGTAGAAAAGACCGTATAATGTTACCCTTAATGACATTTCTGCCATTTGTTTTTCTAAAAACTTCCCTTAAAACTAATTATCTTTAGAGGTTTAAACTAATGAGTAAAGTTTTAAAACAAAAGTTTCAATTAAAGTTGTTGTTATATTTCCTTTTTATGCTATGTAAAACATTCCAATTTATTGATAAAAATTGAAAATAGATTGACTTATTTAAATAAATTTTCTTGGGGAATATTTAGGGAGGAGAGAGACGATAAGGAAGATTATATCGATCATATCGGCAATAGCGATGACCTGGTACGTGTTACCTCTGAAACCGAATTGTTTCGGGTCAATTACCTCGGGAAACAACCTCTTATATGAGATTTTAAAGTTATATCGAAAATTTAGAAATCCTTAGATTTGGTCCAACCTTGAAAGTTTGAGGGAGAAGAATTTTCAAAACTTTCACGTAAAAGGAATAAATATGAAAGGGGAAGACTCGATCCCTTTAAATCCTTACATGGATGTTTCATCTTCACATTTACCGTAAAATACGTCACTAAAATCCGATCGGTATTACTCTAATAAAACTTCTTTTTATTTCTCAGCCTTTAGGGTTTGAAAGGGGAAAATGAGCTTTATTGCTTTTACGTTTGAACAATGAAAAGACGGAGGAAAAAAGAAAAATGTATTTTTTAAACTTATTTTTTTGATGCGTGGGGTAATACACGGTTTATTGGGGTTTAGATGCCAAATTTATGGTTATCTTTTAATCACGGTTTATTAGGGCTTAAACTGGGTTATGAAAATGGACAGGATTTTCTCAGTTTTTTGGCTATATGCAGGATTTTTTGACGTTTTTCTAAATTTTTACCAAGTTTGCAGGTTTAGGGATTTCGTCCAATAGACTCGGTCTTTTCATTTTTTCGTCCTAAAAACTCTTATAACCGAATTTTTTGAGCTTCTTAGATGTTTTGGTAAAGAAACAACAATTTTACTGCTGTTTTTTTGTGAGTTTTTCTGAACCTATGTCTACGAGACCTATTTCACCAACTTTTAAGGTAACATAAGTTTTCTTAAATCCCTAAAATACTGTAAAAATGGTTCTTCTCAGCAGAAAAAGTCTAGGAAAATGTCCTTATCCTGTAAAAAGTATCAATCTTTATCAAGAAGGAGAAAAATCGTCGCGTTAGTTCTAACACCGGATAAGTCATTTTTTATCAATTTTGAGTTAGGCATAGGCAATAGGAGTTGTTTATGATGGTAAATTTTGTGGAGAATCGAATTCCGTTGGTAGTTTAACCCTATTACCAACAGAAAACGCGTAGTTCACGATTTAGCCTACAGGTGATGCATGATTCCAATGAGAAATTAATCCGTATTTTGGCTCTCCTGAAAACCTTGGAAAAATGACTTGTCCGGTGTTAGAATTAACGCGACGATATAGGAAGGGGAAGTATTAAGGAGGGGGAAGTATTAGAACTAACACCGACAAATGTTATAGAAAAAAAAAATTGTAAAAAGTTTTCTTCCTACAGGGGAAAGTCCAAAAAACTGATACCCCGCTTATACAAAAGCAAACTTTGGCCGAATTCTCACATTTTTGGCTGAAAATAACGGAACCAACTTTTTGTTAACTGGACGTCACGATTCGCGTTTTTCGGGAATCTGGATCTCGTCTCCCTGAACACCGATCGACCTGAAATTTAATACAGGCCTTCTCTGATATGATATTATAAATAGATGCTGAAAATTTCAAGTTGATCGGTTTCCAGGGGGCGGAGATATTAGACTCAGAAAACTCGGTTTTTCGTCTTCTCCTTCTTCTTTTTCCTCCTTATTCAGCTAAAAAGGCTACAGCCTCTTCTCTTCATAATTATGTATTACTTGTAATCCCCTGTCTGGGGACTTAAGCCAAAACTCTTGATCTTAAACTTTTGTTCAAAATCCATTATCACAGGTTTTTTAAATTATTTTCTATTCAAATTTTGGTATATATTGGAGTTCGAATGTCGATTAAGGACCCGATGCGTCACTATGTAAGCGAAACTGAGGGGCCGAGGAAATTAATTCTAATTTGAGCACCCAATTTAGGCTTGTTTATATAGATGCTATAAACTTTGTTATTCCACAATACCACGAGACTCGAATCCAATTAGTGCAATGATAGCAACATCGAAGGAACCGATAGCATCTGGAGCTGATCCTTTTTTTAGCGTTTACTTGAAATATTTTTTTTTAAAGGTGACCTTTAAGCATTGAAGGGGAAATGATTCGATTTGAAAGTTTCTCGGAGGGCATCGGTGTTAAAGAGGAGGGTGATTTTCTAAAATAAGATTATCCGAAAACTCCCTTTCGACGAAAAAAAAAACGTTCACTTTGATAAAAACAAAAAAGTGTATCGAATAAAAAATGCGAAAGAAAAACTTGAGACGGTTATAACCCCTTTTTCACTCCCCCATATTGCTTTTGGGTAAATTTATATCAGGCTATAATTCACGCTAAGCCTTTAACCTGTTAACAGTCCGGAGATAAAGCTAAATTGTCTCCCTAAATCCTTCCCGCTGAAACGCTGACCGTCTTCAGATAATATAATTAAACCTATTTCAAGTAGCTGTCTTAATTTTAGATTTAACGTTACGAATACCACTGATTAAGCTTACGTTTGCATATAAAATGCATTTTCTAATCTTCTTTATAAGATTTATATAGTTTTAATAAAATATTGTGGCCTTCCAATTATCGGGGGAAAAAAGCCATGAGGACAAACGGTAAATTAGTGAGGGTGTAATTGTAAAATTAGGGATGTGAGGGTGATTATACTGATTACCATTTCAAGTTGCCTTTTTATCACGTTCCCGGTTGAGTCACTCGGTATGGTTTAAAGTAATTGATGTTTGAAACGTGTTTGATGGCTCGCCTACGAATGGGGTTGAAAAGAGGGAAGTGCCGGGGTGGCTTCATAAGGGCTCTTAGGGTATATTCCTGATGGTACTTCCTATTCCCGACGGATATCAAATACACCCCATGGCGACCTTCCACGCTCTATCAATCCTTTTAGACCTTTGAAACCAATAAAATAATTAACTTCCTTAAAGAATTTATTGTTTTACCCTCCATGTCGGGTTTTGGGGTCTTCCAGACCCCGAAGGATCAAATCGATTATGAATCTATACCGATCTCAACTTTGTTTGTCGTTCCGGCCGGCCGTAACATTTTTTTCCGGAACACTTTACAGCCACAGTTTTCAACTGATTTTAACTTTCCTTAGTCGGTGAACATGAATGTATGGTTGCTTCCACCCCTTGCGAGAGTGACATCCCTAGGGCAGAAAGGCCATTATTTCTACCTTGATACTTAAAAAAAAAAACTTCGAGAATTTTTTGGGGAAAAAAAATTAAAAATACCTAACTTAGAAAGTTTTTCTAGAAAAAATCCCCCTCCTTAAACTTCCCCTCCTTATTACCTCCCCCCCTCGTACATCCCCTCCTTAATGCCTCCCCCTTCTTAATACTTCCCCTTCCTATATATCCCTTCTCTTTAAGAAAATTTTTGTTGTAAGCTCTTCCCCCTCCTTTATTCTTCCTCTCCTTAATACTTCCCCCTCCTTAATACCTCCCCCTCCTTAATAATTCCCCTTCCTATATCGTCGCGTTAATTCTAACACCGGACAAGTCATTTTAACTTCCTTAAAGAAGTTATTGCGATACCCTCGACGTCGGGTTTTTGGGGAAGGGTCTTCCAGACCCCGGAGGGTCAAATCGAATATTGATCTTTACCGATCTCAACTTTGTCTGTGGTGCCGGCCGGCCGGCCGTCCGTAGCATTTTTTTCCGGAACACTTTACGGCCACAGTTTTCATCCGATTTTCACCAAATTTTTACACAAATTTCTTTAGCCGGTGAAGAAGAATGTAACGAGGGGGATTTTTGAATTTCGAAAAAATGGCGGAGATATGTCTGTTTGAAATTTTAAAAAATTCGCTGCGGCCGAACCGTTAATCCGATTTTCACCAAATTTTCACCAATTACTCCTTATATTTTTTAAGAATTTTTGGTGCAAAAAAATTGCCACTTTTTAATTACTATTTTTATTAGTAGGGAGAAATTTCGTACTTCTACCCTTTACGAGAGGCACATCCTCTAGTCCTCTAGTCAAAAAACTGTGATGTGCGGTGTCCCTCAAGGATCAATCCTAGGACCACTTTTTTTCAATTTATATGTTAATGATCTAAGCCATTTTGTGAATAATTTATACTGTACAATTAAGGTGCATCAACTGGCTGATGACACTAGTTTTATTAGTAATATAGATAAGCATGAATTTAATCAAACTCTAGAGTCAATATATGATTATTTCAACTCAAATTTTTTAATACTAAATGCTCAGAAAAATCAATCAATAACTTTTTCCCTGACAGGTCCAGAGGAGAATGTAAAGTTCATTGGGTTTTCATTAGATAATAAATTAAATTGGAGGGCACACATTGATGTCACCTGCAAAAAATTAGCAAAAGTATGCTTCCTGATCCATAAATTAAAAGATCAAATAGACATCGATACAAAAAGATTAATATATATGGGTCTATTTCAAGGAGCTCTAACATACGGAGTAGAGTTTTGGGGTGGCGAAACATATGCCTCAAAAGCCCTACTTATGCAAAAAAAATCGTTACGCCTAATTTTCAGTGCCAATTACAATGAACATTGCAAGCCTCTCTTTAAAAAACTAAATGTAATGACAGTACCTGGATTATATGTATATAAAAATTTGAAGTACCTGATTAATAACTTAGATAAGCATAGTACAGTAACTCTAGATATAAGAAACAAAAATAATCTAGTTATCCCTCTGTGTAAAAAAAAACGAACATTTAGCTTTAATTATTTGTATGCATGCCGCCTATATAACAACCTACCAAACAGTATTAAAAAATTGAAAAGATCTGAAATTATAAACAAAGTTAAAAACAAATTATAGAAAATCCTAGGTATAGTGTCGAGGAATATAGTGAAACGAACATGTGGAAGTAAAAGGTATTCTGTATACAAGTGAACTACTTGATGTAAATTATATTTTTGACAATTGCATGGCTGTTTGTACACGTCTCTCTGCAAAATAAATAAATCTAAATCTAAATCTAAATCATCCCTAGGCCAAAGAGCCCATTATTTCTACCTTGACACTTAGAAAATTTTTCGAAAAAAAGAACTTAGAAAATTTTTCAAAAAAAAAAAAGAAAAGAAAAAGAAAGAAAAACCCGGAAAATTTTTCGAAAAAAAAATTTTTTTTTTTACAAAAAAAACTTAGAAAATTTTTCGAAAAAAGAACTTAGAAAATTTTTCGAAAAAAAAAAAAAAAAAAGGAAAACCCGGAAAATTTTTCGAAAAAAAAAAGGAAAACCCGGAAAATTTTTCGAAAAAAAAAAAACTGAAAATTTTTCGAAAAAAAAAAAAAAAAAAAAAAAAGGAAAACCCGGAAAATTTTTCGAAAAAAGAACTTGCAAAATTTTTCGAAAAAAAAAAAAAAAAGGGAAACCCGGAAAATTTTTCGAAAAAAAAAAAAGGAAAACCCGGAAAATTTTTCGAAAAAAAGAACTTAGAAAATTTTTCGAAAAAAAAAAAAAAAAAAGGAAAACCCGGAAAATTTTTCGAAAAAAAAAAAAAAAAAAAAAAAAAAAAAAAAAAAACCCGGAAAATTTTTCGAAAAAAAAAAAATGGAAAACCCGGAAAATTTTTATACTTTCCCTCCCTACTACATCCCCTTCCTTTATACTTCCTACTCCGTTATACTTCCCACTCCGTTATACTTCCCACTCCGTTATACTTCCCCCTCCGTTATACTTCCCACTCCGTTATACTTCCCCCTCCGTTATACTTCCCCCTCCGTTATACTTCCCCCTCCGTTATACTTCCCCCTCCGTTATACTTCCCCCTCCATTATACTTCCCCCTCCGTTATACTTCCCCTCCCATATACTTCCCCCTCCGTTATAATTCCCCCTCCTATATTGTTACTTCTCTTTAAGGAAGTTCCCGTCGGGGCCAGCTCCAGACCAGTACTTTCCAAGGTTTTCAGGAGGGCCAAAATACGGATTAATTTCTCATTGGAATCGATGCATCACCCTGTTGGCTAAATCGTGAACTACGCGTTTTCTGTTGGTAATAGGGTTAAACTACCAACCGAATTCGATCCACCACAAAATTTACCATCAGAAACAATGCCTAACTAAAAATTGAAGAAAAATGACTAATCCGGTGTTAAAACTTACGCGACGATGTGTTCATTCTCTTTAAGGAAGTTTTAGTAGTAAGCTCTTCAAACTAGCACTTATTTTAATGTCGAACATAATCAACATGTTCTTTTACTTTTTTTCAGGTCTTGTCAAATTGGGTGTCCACTGTGTTACCAGTAAAAAAGTTGCCATCAAGATAATTAATAGAGAAAAACTTAGCGAGTCTGTTTTAATGAAGGTATGTATCATTTACAAAAATAATTAAGCCGATCTCACGGAGGCTTTCAGATTTTTTTTAATGGAAGTTTAAAATATTAAATATTCATCCAAAATGTAGTTAGTAGACACCTAATATTAATTTCAAATAGCCTCATTAACATTACAATGTAGCCAGATTCCAACGCAACCCCCTTCTCGCAAATTTTATTCCCGCACACCCATGTGTAAAACCCATGATAATTTTTGCTTAAAAAATACTTATCAGCTGAATAAACCCTTGAAATTAAATTGTTTCAATTTGATTTTATCACTTACTCAAATAAACGAGTAATATTTATATAGAGATTTGGAGGTGGGAAAAAAACAGGGAATGACAGAAGAAAATTGATGAACGTAAAATAATAACCGGACCGAGGAGGGTGGAAAGGCCTCTAAACGGGGAAAAGGTTGATTAAATTTGTCACCCAGACAATTTAATCATTTCATACTCAGAAAAGCTTTTCTTTCTCCCCCTGGCTTTTTTGGGAGAGGCTTTAATTACTCAAACTGTCACTAGTTTTCACCCCGTTGCCTTTTGTTTATAAGAGTACCTACTATGAAAAAAAAGGATAAAATTAGTCTCTGCTGTTCTGATATGAATTTTTAAAAAAGAAGCCATTTATTCAGCATTTTAAATTTTTTTTGTTTTTTTAAAGAGTAGGTACCAATTATGAGAAAAAAAAAAAAGGAGCTCTACTGTTCTGATCTTAAGTTTAAAAAAAAATCATTTTTACAGCAAAGTTTTGGCCCTGTTTTTTGGGAGTCTTACATAAGAAGTCCCTTTTACAGCAGTTTTTATGGCTTCTTTTAACATGATTTTTCGAACTTTTTCTCTGTTTTATTAGCCGGTTTATCACTTTTTTAAATACTTTTTAGGTTGAAAGAGAGATAGCAATTATGAAATTAATAGATCACCCACACGTACTTGGCCTTTCAGACGTTTATGAAAATAAAAAATATTTGTAAGTATAGTTTATTATTTATGTTTTTTAGTTTTATTGTTTGTTTTTTAGATACTTAGTACTCGAGCACGTCTCAGGAGGGGAACTTTTCGATTATTTAGTTAAAAAAGGGAGACTGACGCCGAAAGAAGCTCGGAGATTTTTTAGACAAATTATTTCCGCTCTGGATTTCTGTCATAGTCATTCGATATGGTAAATGCAATTTTTTTTCTGTCTATTTTGGGGACTCTGTAGGGTAATTAGAAGTCTTTGAAATTTTTTATTCTGTTGGTTTTAAATGGGGAGCACGTACGGTATGCTGGGGAAAGCCACAAAGCTAAATCTCTGACGCAAACTTTATCATTAGACCGCTTTTAGGTCTCCAAACTTCAGAGTCCCCTCCCCCACTTTTAACTTGTCAGGTAGTGATTAATCTCTTTTATGTTTCAGTCACAGAGATCTCAAACCGGAGAATTTACTATTAGATGAGAAGAACAATATTAAAATCGCGGATTTCGGTATGGCGTCTTTGCAGCCCGGCGGGAGCATGCTTGAAACGAGCTGCGGATCACCGCACTACGCCTGTCCAGAAGTTATAAGGGTGAGGATCTCTTTTTCTAGGGCGGGCGATCTTTTCAAGGTCGTTTCTATATTCTAAATTATGACCATGCAGTGGTTTATTTGGCAAAGAGCCAATGATGGCGATGATAAGGTGGAAAAAAGCGGTTTTAACGCTTTAAATTCTACAAAAACAACTGGGAAAAATATTTTCACTCTTCAAAAATAAACCTTTTTCTCTTTCTATTAAAATACTGAGAAATTAAAAAAGTATGTGTCTTTAGGGAGAAAAGTATGATGGAAGAAGAGCGGACGTTTGGTCTTGTGGTGTAATTTTATACGCGCTTCTAGTCGGAGCTTTACCTTTCGACGACGACAATCTCCGGCAACTTTTGGAAAAAGTCAAACGCGGGGTGTTCCACATACCGCATTTCGTACCTCCCGACTGTCAGAACCTCCTGCGAGGAATGATCGAGGTTAACCCGGAAAAAAGACTCACAGTAAGCCCATTTTTTTAAAAGGAAATAATCTAAATGATTTTTCTAGCTATCAGACATAAATCGACATCCTTGGGTTACTGCTGGAGGAAAGGGCGAACTAGAATTAGAACTACCGATGATGGAAGTCGTCCAGACTCATATAATCCCTTCAGTCGCTGATATGGACACTGACGTTTTACAAGCGATAACTAGTTTAGGATGTTTCAAAGAAAGAGATAAACTCATACAAGAATTATTAAACCCTAAGTAAATATAATTTACATTAATTTTTTGTCTTGACGATCCCTTTTTTTAGCCATAATACTGAAAAAGTTATTTACTTTCTATTACTGGAAAGGAAAAGGAGGAGGCCGGCGTTGGAAGATGAGGCTGAACAGGTCGTGGCGAGAGTACGAGCGGAATCAAGCGATCCACCCCGGAAAAGAGTTGACACCTGCATAAACGGGGCGAAATCACTTCAATACGCTCAAATATCGGAAGGGTCACCAATAACTCCACGAAGACAACCTTTACAGTATGAAATATTATGACATTTCCTAACCTCAATAATAGAAAAAAGAGAAACCTGTAAATCTGGTTACCACATTGTAACCTTTGCCAAAAAGCTTTCTATTTTCCTCACACCCCTCGTGGGCGTTCCAATTAGTCTGTTTCCTAATCCTAACCTTATATTCCTTTTCACTTCTAAAAATATTCTAACCTTTTTCTTTATAATGAGTCAAAATCTGTAATTAATTAATTTTCAGGAACCGCCATCAAAATAGACGAGGAAGTAATTCTTCAAGTAATTCAAATTCTTCGTTGCAACCTCCTTCACCGACTGGAATGCAGATTCCACAAAGGTAAAAAAAAGTGTTTAAAGATTATTATTTAAATGAAAATTTTTGAAGGGCGAGCTCAAGCACGCACCATAGTAACCATCAAAGTTCGCCTTTGCATTCTGTCCGACCTGTTAGCGTCGTGCAACCTTCAGCAATTCAAGTGATCAACAACGCTCCTATAATTCCGCCGCCGACGCCAATTCATCATCGTTCGAGTACACCCAATGAATCTATCGATCCTCCCTCGATAACCATTGGAGGTAAGAATAAACCATATAAGGAAAAAAATTTCTTCTGCCAAAAAGATAAAATTCACTATCATTTCAATGGCGGCTGTGGCCAAGTTAGCGCAGCTAAGTCTACCTGTCTGCAGAAGGTAGACCACTGGACTTCTCTCTTTTATCCATGGTATATAAGGACTTGGGAATGATTTGGCATAGTGGAATTGTAAAATCCTTAAAAATATTCCTAAGTTTAAAGTTCAATATATTTTTTGCAGAGCCAGTTTTGGTCATGCAATAATTTAAAGATTGAAAACTCCACTTCCGTAAGTTAAGAGTGTGATTGTAATTGTTCAATTAACTGCATTGGAGTTTCAATACTAACTGTGATTTTTTCATTTTTCTTTACTATTTAATATACATTTTTTTATTTTATAGGAGCCCATGTGCTGGTACCACCTGGCTCTCCTCATACCTCCAACCATTGGAGGACAAGACTGACTACCATTAAAAATAGTTTCCTTGGATCACCCAGATTTCATAGGAGAAAACTTCAAGGTAAATGTCTTTTTAAATTTTTGGTACGTTTTTCATTTTCTTTTTAGCTTCAACAGAAGAAGTTGGTTTGACACCCGAATCGTCGCCGGAGTTGACGAAAAAATCGTGGTTCGGGAGTCTGATGACGTCCGAAAAAGACGAAACTCTCACCGTCCTTGTCAAAGGGAAACCGCTCGCCTCTGTCAAAGCGGATCTCATCCATGCGTTTCTCTCGGTAAAATTTCAAAAAATTTAGTTTTCACCCGTAGATTATTTAATTACTATTCAAAACTAGATAGCGGAACTGAGTCATTCGGTTTCAAGTCCGATGTCCTTTAGGGTAGAATACAGAAGAGGAGCGACGGGTGCGGCTATGTTTCAGAGACAAGTTAGATTCCAAGTCGATATCTCATCAGTTTCAAAACCAACATCACCCAAAGAATATCTTTTTGCAGTTACTTTCACTTTATTAACAGGTACACATTCTAATCAATTCTTTACTTAAAATTCTCATTTTTATCTTGTTTTAGGAAATATACGTAGATTTAGACGAGTATGTGAACATATACAATCACAGATTTGTTCAAGGAGGCCACCTTCCTCTCCCAGAGCAAGTAGAAAATTTACAACGGAACTTTCTGAAAGTAGTAGTTGCGGGAGTGACACATCTGAACGCCTCTCACCCTATCCAGGAACCAGAGTATGTCCAAAACCTAACCAAAAGAGGTCACTATAACCTATACTTTTTTTTCAAATATTTAGGATTATTGTGGCCTCACCAAAAATATTTAGACAATTTAAGGCCAGGAAGGCCATCTTTATTATTTTAGAAGATTTTCAGCATTTTTATACAAACGGCATAGTTCTCCTTTCAGGGCGAATCAGACATCGATTCCGAGACTTGTCTTTTCGACATAAAAAGCGTAACGAGGGAAAATGGAAACGGGCGACGTAGAAGCAGCTCGGTCGTCACAAATAACAACAACAATAATAATGGAGCTGAAGAAAAAAACAACACCGAAGTCGTCCCTCCCATCCCAATCAGGTCCACAAGCGAACGGTCGAGTGTCACTCCTCAACTCCCTTGAGAAATGGTTTTAAAAATGCAAACTTTTTACATATTTATCATCTTTTTTTACAGGAGGTATACCTAGAAATGATTAACGATTCTCTAAAAAATGCAGAGAGCGAATATTACAAAGGAGCCAGACGTCGAACAATAAACGGAAGAATTGCATAATGAGCATTAGAAATTGGCCAACTTATTAAAAAAAAGCTTCTATTGTTTTCTAATCTAATATTGTTAATAATTCCTCAGTGCCATATAATTTAGAATATTGACAAATTACTAATCTCATCGTGTAAATTCTCTCAAGAACAATAAATAATTTGTATAAAGTAGGTGTACATTGCGAATAGTAAACTTAGAAATAAAAAAAATTAGAAATTTAATAAAATAGTAAAGCAGATTTTTCACTCAGTCCATTTAGTTGTGAAAAACTGTTTCTTGATGCTGTATAAAGATTTAGTTTTTGTGTCACTCTGTATAAAAAAGACGAGTAATCATTCCCAATGTTCATTTTCAAAATGATAAGACGCTAAATTAGATCGTCCAATAATGTACCTTGATTTTATCGCTTCAATTTTAATTTTTATAAACTCTTTTATTTTTTAAATAAGTGCCCGCCGTGTTTAACGCGATTGTACATAAAATAAAACACTTCTCAATTAAAACAGACTCCGAAATTTAGGCCATTTCCGAACATGGCCTGAAAGGTGACAAAAATCTACCTAAAATTTGTCAAAAAAAAAATTTGTACTTCAATTTAATTTTTAACAAATGGTGAACTGTGTTTAGCTAACAAGGAAAGAGGAAAACAAGATTTTTGAAAATGGCCTTAAAATTCAGAGTAGCTTAATTTTGTTGAGAAAGTAGAGAAAAGCCTTTGTATTCGCGGAAGAAAAATGAATCCTTGTGAATGAATACACCAAAAGAATAATTTTAAAAAAATTAAATTTTAAGCATATCGTGTGAAGGTTAAAAGTGATATCCAGAAAGTGATCGTACATTACGTTGCTGTACACGTAAGCCAGAAAAGTTTTCATAACTTATTTATTGTGATTTTCTATGTAAATAAATATTTAAAAAAAAATTGTATAAAAACTGTTTTAAAGAAGCGTCTTTAAAAATTAGTGCAGTGCCAGTTTATAAGCTAATAGTTAGTATGGTGGCTGAAAGTGGATGCACTGAGGCTCAACCCTTTTTTCAATGGATTTGAAGGGTAAAAAAAAGCCCTTTCCACGTATTTTAGCCTTTGATTTCTCTTTAAGTGGTTTTTTTGATCTCATTGTAAATTTGAACATATTGAGTTTCAAACATTTTATCTAAAAATCAAAAATTAATTTTTCTTCTATGTTACCATTTTTTTCTGTTTTCAATTATAAATATTTTCTATTAAATGTTATTTGTCTTTCTTTTATGAGTGCAATATTAAATGTTAATTTTTTTCCTATTGTGAAAGGGAGTAGTGAAGTGCAATAGCTTAATTTTGTTTGAAAAAAGCTTTTTTTTTTTATTTAATTTGTATTATTGTAAATTTCAATTTGTTATTTTAATACTGAAAGATGTACTGTGAAAAAACGCTTCGTGTTGTTAACTATATTATGGATTTGCTTGTTTTTGTATCGGCCACATAATATTTTATGGAAGTTGGCATTATTAATAAACGCCTATCAGAAATTAGGATAACCTTATTTTTTCTTCTGCACGTTTCCGCAAGACTTGAACCTGACACCTGGAGAGCCAAAAATTAATGAATGAAAAAGGATTTAGAAATAGTATAATAGAAAATTATTTAAAAAGTTTTTATTAATCTTAAGACAATAAATAGCACTAGTTTGTATAAAAAAAATTTCAATAAAAACAATCATTTAAAAAACATTATCACAACAAAAAGAAAACTTAAGATTATTTTAACATGAATTTTAAGTTGGCCGCATTGAAAAATTGTAACGTCCGAGAATTGCCAGTCCGAGCTGGTTGATGTTTATATCATGTGTTGGCGCTGGGTTGTCTGGTGGAACAAACGGCGTCCACTTTAAACATTCTGGGTCGATTTCTTTATAAGTGACACCACGCCTTTTAGACCTTTCGATGTACTCTTCAATAACATCCTGAAAAACGGAAAAAGGCTCAAATTCACATTAAAAAGTATGTCTGGAGATATCCCCGATGGGAACTCCCTCAAAAAAGGGCAATTTAATCATTTTGCATCCAGAAAAAATGAAAGTCTTCGCCAGAAACAAAGTGAGCGAGCCAATACCATGGAGGGTATTACAAGACTTCCCTTTAGGGACAAAAATAATATGAAAAACAAATAATACCTGCTTTTTAAGAATAATATGCTTTCCCTTCCAATATTTCATCATTCCCAGCGCTTGGAGAGTACTTACAATATCATACGAATTTATGGCCATTTCTTGACTTATATCTACAGAAAATTTTTATTTTATACTAATATAACATTTTTATACCTTTAATTGAAAGCTGCTTTCCTCCAAGATTGCATAAATATTCAAGTAAGACGTCTTTCCAGTATGATCTGTATGAGATCAATCCGAGATCTGACAACGGCTTTTCAGGGGAGCCAATTTTACCTTCAACTCTTGTCAATAAATAGCCTGAAAACAATATTTTAAGAAAATAATAAATAATGTGTAAACTTACTGAAATCAATCAAAAGCCTTCCGTATCCTTGTCGTTGATAAGGAGGCAAAGTCAAAATGCATGAAACGTTGTAGTTTAAAAACGAATTTTTTTCCTGGAATTTATTCAGTTTAAGAAAATATTAAGAAAAAAAGGTTACCTTGCTAAAGTAGCCAACTGTATGGCATCCTTCAGAATCACTTATGGTCATAACATAAAAAAAAAGGTTCTACGTCGTAATAAAGGGTTTTATGATCCAGAAAAAATTTCGCGAGCAAACACAAGTTCTGACAATAAGTTTTGTACTTTTTGCCGTCGACTTCAAAAACGGAAATTTTGTCCTTTCTATAAATATTTTTCATTAGAGAAACACAATGATTTTTTTTTACCGATAGACTTCTTCGCCGGAGGGTGCCGCCAGACGCATTTGGCGATATGTCTTTCCAAGGTCATCCGTTCGCCCATATATCGTAAACAGTATTCACAGATGTACAATTTAGGTAATCTGGCATAATTATCAGGATATGGACTTTGGTACCAGACTTCCATTTCGAATTTTCCCATTTCTATACATTTCGTACAATGGACGTTAGCTAATAGTTTTAATTCGTCTTCCTGAAGAGAACAAAAAATTGACATTTTTACAGGAAAACCTTTTCAAACTTACAATAATTTCACTGGCAACCGCTTGAGCTTCTTGAAATATTTTCAAGTCGTATTTGTTACAGTACTTTGATAAATCAGGCTGCTTGTCTTTGGGAAGGTCACCGTCCATATCATGATGGCGGTGGTGATGATGGTGATGGTCGTCTTTTGTTGGAACGAATTTGTTTCTCATTTCTTTCACTTTGTCTCGATAAAGCTTCTGCTCAGGCGTAGGAGTTATACTATGTACATGCTTTAAAACACCAACTGACTTTTTACGTTCTTCTTCTTTTTTTAACCTTTCGCTATAAGCTTCCTGAAATAAAATATTTTTTAGCCATCTTAGTAGCTGAGAAGAGTGCTCATTTTGAGTTCCGAATTTGAAAAATTAATTAAATGTGATTCTTACTCTACATTGCTGAGGGGTCATATTGTGAAATTTGGGACATGCTTCAAGAGTAAAATGTTTATCGAGTCGCCCTCCAAGATGGCCATTTGAGTCGCAATGATCCAATGGGCATTTTCGTTCTTCTTCCACTAAGTGACTTGATTCTGAACTATTTGAGTTTTTCGGTTTTGACTTATGAACTGGATTATTTTTCCTGCTTTCTTCACTGGGGATTTGCTCAATTTACCTAAAATGAAAAATCAGGTTTTATAGTATTAATTTTATATTGAACTTACTAGCGTCAGAATCAGAATCACTGGCAAGACGAGACATGACATGTTTGCTTTTTCTCATACTGGAAGATCTTGTTTGCTTTCTGGATGGAGCTTCATTATCAGATTGAGACGTGGCGGAGAAACTTTTTTCTCTTTTTTATGAGTTTGCCTTCTTAGTCTCAACAACTTTTGATCTTGAGGATTCAGGACTTGAGGAACTACTCCCTTTAAAAAAATTTAAATTAAGAAAATGTAATTTTTTAAATTTACTTGAAGATCTTGATGAATCTGAAGAGTTTGAAGAAACCGAACTTGATCGTTTTGGCGTCGGTTTTGGTTTCGGTTTAGCTTTGTGGGCTTTCGCTGCGACATTTTTCATCGCTGTTAATTTCGGAGGAGGAGGTGTTGATGTAGTTTCGCTATCGCTGCTGTTATCTGGGCTGAAAATACTTTTAGTTTTGTTTTTCTTTTCATCTTTGGTTTTCGAATTTTCTTTAGGAGCAGGTTTGGGGCTGCTTTTCTAGGCGGGTTGACTTTTTTCGGAACAGGTTTTTGAGTTGAGGCTTTTGGGGTTGTTTTTGGGACTGGGGTGACGGTTGCGGATGATTTGGGTTTTGCTTGAGGTTTTCGTTTTGAGTTTAACTTCGGCGAAGAGTCTTCAGAATCGAAGTAAAAATCGGCTTTGACTGCTGAGGTCGTTTGTTTTTATCTTTATTTTTGTCTTCTGTCGTTTCATTTTTACTCCTATTGGATGAAGTGCTCATTCGCTTCTTGGGTGTAGGCTTCTTTTCTGAATCGGTCGAACGGTTTCCAGCACCGCTTTTCCCGCTTGTCGTCGTATTCTCAGAATCGGAGCTGCTGCTATCGCTCGCTGATGACGATGACGACGACGAAGTTGAAGAAGAGCTGCTGCTCGACGAATCTGACGATGATGGCACATCCTTAAACATAAAAAGATCCAGTATTTCCCCAATTTTTTAAAACAAAACTAAACCATACCTTCTTTTTAGGCGACATTAAGACTCGTTCAAATTAAAAACTAAATCATTAAGATTAAAACAAAAATATCAACAATATTCCTTAAAATATCAACAATTTTTCTAATTTATCATTATTTACTAAACAAAATTTGTTTTTGACACAGTAAGCTTAACAACAGGATTGCCAACAGAATTATTCTAATTACCCCAATAACAGTTCCTACAGGTTTTTTTTATTGATTTCAAAATATCAATACAAAAAATCCATTTTTGATGTACAAATTGATATTTAATTTATCTAAAAAAACTATTTTAAATGGGATAAATAAAATACTTAGCACAATGAGGCGCAACTCCTAATTTTTGAGTTGCCAACCAACGTCAAAAAATGTCCCTTTTATAACTTCAAACTTGTGTGTAAACAGTTCAGTTCAGTTAGGTTTCTATTAATTGATGATAAAGTTATTATAAAATAAAAAAATAAAATGAATTTAGGATGCAGAATACTTAGAGGAAATAATTTTTATCGACTTTAAATAGATTTTCATCAGATCTAAGCCATGCTTTGAAAGGTATTAATTTTTTGGGATATTTGCCATAAATTGGTTCTATGGTCCCCATAGATTTGTGAATTAATTTTGGTCTTTTGAAATTTTCAGAAACAAATGTCACTTCGTCGACTTTTGTACGAAATTTGCCTTTTATGAACAAATATGAAACGCCGAGGAAAGCTTGGGTCGAAAGTCTTGAGACTCCAGAAGAAGTGAAAAGTCGATGGTCGACCTCCACCCAGACGTTTTTGGGGCGATGCCCAGAATAGATGTCATCGCCGATAACGTCAGATGGCAAAAACTGTACCGAAGAGTCGTACGTATTATCTTAATTTTTTTTTCTTTTTACAATATTTCTTTAGAGTTTCCTCCATAGTAAAGCGACGTTCGAGTGTCGTGGTGGTGGTCGGAAGCCGTGGCCTCAAAAAGGATTAGGACGCGCCAGACACGGTAGTATACGTTCGCCCCTTTTCAAAAACGGTGGTATCGCCCACGGACCACGATCGCCAACCTCATACTTCTACATGTTACCTTTTTTCACTCGGGTTCATGGATTGACATCCACGCTTTCAGTCAAATTGGCTCAGGACGACCTACACATAGTCGACACCTTAGAACTACCACAGACGATCCAAAATATTTAGAAGATCTCGTTCAAACAAGAAATTGGGGTGTCTCAGTCTTATTTGTCGATGAGTCAGTATTTTATTAATTTTTATTCATTCATTACTCCTTATTTGTAGTACGGATGAGATGCCACGAACATCACAGTGGCGACTGACAACATCAAACATATGAACCTCATGCCCGTTTATGGTAAAACAGTATAAATTTGTCATCAAACTAACCTAATTTTCAGGCCTTAACGTATACAGCATGTTAAAACATGAAACTCTCGTTTTGACATTAGCTGCAGTGGAACGCATTGAAGAAAGAATCCTTTATCAGTTCCATAGGCCAGACTACAAAGAAAAAAATCTTAAATTTCGTCCTAACAATGTCAGTTAATATCTTTTGTAAATAAGTTTTTATTGCATTAAAAATTATTAAAAATCTCTCATATGTTTAAGTGACATTTTTTGAAGATGTTTAAAAATAAAGAACAAGCATCTCAAGAGGTTTGTAAAGTTTTAAAAAAGATTCAGAACGATGAAGAGACAATTTCAAAGCTTTTTGAGGCTTTTCTCAAATTTCAAAGGAGATCATCGAAAACAAGGAATGCCTATGACCAAATTTCAAAATGCGTTTATGAATCTGCGAATGTTATGAAGTCTGGAAAAGAACAAATTTTGAATTTGGCCATGAATTTCGCGCAGGTTGGCGATAGTGAAGATGACTTGATTGCTGAACTTGATAATGTCCTAGCGCCTTTTTCGCTTTTTAAAAACCATTGTCATACCCTCAAGTCAGAAATAAACCATATATACGACTCTTCAAAGGATTTGACAAACGAATATGACGTCTAAAACTCAAAAATGGATTGAAGACCGCACAGAAGCTTTCGAAACAAAAAAAATCAACGATTTTAAAAATGTTCTTTCCCATTTCATAAAAACAGAACTCGCATTTCATGTTGAAATGGTCGAAATCTATTCCTCGGCATATAAAGAAATTTTGAAAATCAACACTGATAAAATCAAAGATTCAAATGGTTCAGTTGAAAAACCAAGCGTTGAGAGAAATTTGGCGACTTTTCTCAAATTGTCTCCTGAAGGAGGAAAAAACGCAGAAAAATCAGGAACAGAAGAATCAACTGAATGCTCTGAAAGTGAGGAAGATAGTTTTACTGAAAATTCAAATTTGAGCCATCTACGATAATAATTTTTTATTGAAAAGACATTAATATTACTAACTGAGTAGCCACAGACAAAATCATCTATAATTTGAAAAAAAATTACAACTTAATGTATGCTAATTTATTTTTACCGATGACAAGGTGCTAAGTTCAAGTGTGAAATATCCAGACGCTGTAAAATAATAATTGTTGTGTTTCGTAGAAACACTCAATGCTTTTAGCTGCGAAATTGTAAAAATTTAAATCTTCATTTCAGAGACATTTTTTTTTACTTACATTTTTAGAAAATTCATTACTAAACTCTTGGTCGATATAATCCCATACGATAGTGTCAGTTTTTTGTGCCTATAAAAAGAAATTAATTACTTTTTATATGAATAAAATTCATTCTGCCACGAAAACCAATAGTACTTAACCTCAATTGTTGTGCTTGTGCAAACATGAAGAATCGCGATGGAAAGGACCAGATAAATTAAGGTCCAAAATAAATTAAACAATACAAAGTCTAAAGGGATAGTTGACGAGAAAAACAAACCTAGTAAAACTTTATACGGGTTAACTATAAATCTAATATAAACATAAGACATAACAAGGAGCATCTGAAAACCGAAATTTTGTGTCAGCGTCGCCAAAGCTTCGCACAACTCAAATGAGATTCCGTCAATAACTTCAAAGTGGATTTTACAGGATAAATCACATTTTCGTCTTTAAAACTGCCACAACATTTAAGCAAAATGGAGTTCAAATAAAAAAACCTCAATTTTAAGCTTGACGCACTTTTTATAAACAATATGGCTATTGAGATCAACATAGTTTGAGCCATATAATGCCCTTCTAAAAGTAAATAAAAAATATCATTTCAAGCCTTGGAATAATATCGTATGCGCTAAGACTAAACCAGAAAATTAAAAAAACCAAAAAAAATTTCTCATCTTTGTACGGATTAGACACAAATTTTAATTTTTTATCCACTTTTATCAAAATCGATTCCAAATTTTTTATTGTTTTTTGATTTTTAAATGAATAATAAGTGGAAAGAGCAGCATAAAAAATCCTAAAGAATGATCGGCGGCGTTAACTAGGTTTTTTAATGAGGTCGTCATTACAGTTGAAGATGATGCCCCATGAGAATATATTCGTCATAATTTCTATATAAAATAATTAAAGAAACTGTTAAGCCTAATATAAAAATATACGCGTAAGATATAAATGAATAAAATTTGTTCCCATTTTCGAACCAGAGAAGAGTTCCCCAGAATTTTAAAAAAATCCGAAGGGGCAAGCTTGATAAGTGGAACATGACTGAAGAATTTTTCATTTCCATATCGATTTTTAATCATAATTTAATTTACTTGAGTATTTGATATCCCATCAATGTATCTCAAAATCGAAAAGCTCTGTAAAACATAAAAAGGTGTTATTTCCTAAAAAGAATGGCTTTAATAAACGCGATTTTACGGGGAGAACACCGTTCAACATAACGCATTTCGCCCTGACGTAGTAGAACATAAAAAAATCTGCATTCCGACCTAAAAACTCTGTAGCTCACCATAATGCTTTTCGGCATTGAACATAAAGCTACTAAAAGTTCAAAAATTTTGAGCATAATGCATTTCAACATAAAGCGTATCGCCATAAACGACTTTTTCAATAAATGCAAGTCAACATAAAAAAGTGCAAGTCACCATAACGCTTCTAACCATAAAAGCCTCTTTAAGCTTGTTTTTGCCATTAAACGGTTTCAGTGTTTGGGCATAATACATCTCACCATAAACCAGGGACAGCGAAAGAGCAAGCCTACTTTCGAAGTTTAAAACGCGATTATGACGAAACGAGAAAAACCTTAAAACTTTACAGTTCACCATAATGCAATTCAACATAAAGCGCTTTAAAGGTTTTTGGTCGTTTCGCCGTAATCGCGTTTTAAACGGCGAAAAAAAGGCTTGATTTTTGGCTGTCCCTAGTTTATGGTAAGATGCATTATGCCCAAACTACAGAAACAGTTTTTTGGCGAAACGACAAGTTCTTTAAAATGAGAGTTTCCTTTATGTTCAACTGCGTTATGTTGAAACGACAAGTGTTAAACCTTCTCTTTATGGTGAGACGAATTATGTTCTAATGCATTATGGTGAACGTTTCGACTATTTTCCTTATGATGAGTTGCAGATTTTTATGGTGAACGGTGATTCGCGATTTCGGCTTTTAAGGTCAAATGCATTATGGCGAACCGTATTATGACGACACGTATACACTCGATTTTACGTTTCATTCCCTGATTATATCCAAAAATGGCTTCTCTAAATGACTCAAAGGATTCCCTCATTAAAAATTTCTCGGATAACGACTTTTATCTCGGGTTTGCCTACGAGGTGCTGGACACGTAGGCTTTTCTTTGAATTTAAGGGTGCAGAGGGTTTCCCATTTTTTTTAACTTTCTCCGTCTTTTTAATCAGAGTTAATATTTTGACACGACCTGGGAAAAACCGGGCGTCTTGTTTGCCTTAAAACTTTCTCAAAGTCAAAGAACACAAGAAAGTCCCCGTAGGCGCATCGAAATTTGCATAAGAGGAATTAAGTTTAAAAAACAAAAATGAATTGAAAGAAAATTTTTCAAAAAATTGATCTGATTCTTTAATAAAATAATAATTAACACCAAAAATACGGATTTGATGTCCTTGTAAAGTGGGTATTACCCAAATTTATCTCTTCTAACAAACAAAAGTCTTTCTTATTAGTTTTTTTTATCGCGGGAAAAAAAATCTTTAAAATACCTTATCTTATTCGGGTTTTTCTTGTTTCTGAGAAGTTTAAATAATTTTTGTAAATTTGTTCGTATAAAGCGTTTGTTAAAATGTTGGGATGAATTTAAACCTGAAGGAACCGAGCTTAAGATCCGGGTTCCAGGGATAACAAGTGCTGGAGGAGTTTAACGTAGACCAAACGGAATTATCATATTAATTTGTTCATGCATAAATTCTCGTTTATTTAAATCCGCATTTTCTCGGCTAAAATGTCGTTTAAAATCAGTGCGTCACGGAAATGCGCATTTTCCAAAGGCACGTCTTAATTTCAATATTTATTTTGAAGCGATTTTTCCTTATTACTGTGGGAAAAATATATGAAATTATGGTCATTCCGTAGAAGTAGTTGAAACTACATGAATTGGTGAAAAACCCCCGGGAAAAAAGGGGTTTCTAGACTGAACAATGGAGAAAAAGACCTCGAAATCCTGTAAAAATGGTGTTTCTTGCTCGAATAATTGAGAAAAATTCCCGTTTAAAGGGGGTTACTTGGTCCAATAACCGAAAAAAACTCTTTAAGCCGGTTGCTCAGCCGAATAACCGAAAATCCAACAAAAAGGGGTAGGTGTTTGACAACAATTCTTTATCAAAAGATTCTTCTATAAAAGGCCAATACTCCATCGCCGAGAGCTATAGCCTACAAAAACGCCGAAAAATCCTGTAAAAATATGGTTTCTTGTTCGAATAGTTGAGAAAAACTCCTGTAATTCCGGTTTAAAGGGGGTTACGTGGTTCGATAACCGGAAAAAAAAAAAACCATTAGTCAACCGAATAACCGAAAATTAGAGCTATATACGACAAAAACGCCTGAAAATCCTGTAAAAATGTGGTTTCTTGTTCAAATAGATGAGAAAAACTCCTATAATTCCGGTTTAAAGGGGGTTACGTGGTTCGATAACCGGAAAAAAACCATTAGTCAACCGAATAACCGAAAATTCGAGCTATAACCGACAAAAACGCCCGAAAATCCTGTAAAAATGGGGTTTCTTGTTCAAATAGATGAGAAAAACTCCTATAATTCCGGTTTAAAGGGGGTTACTTGGTTCGATAACCGCCATTTCTCAACGAATAAAAACCCGAGCTATAGCCGACAAAAACGCCTGAAAATCCTGTAAAAATGGGGTTTCTTGTTCGAATAGTTGAGAAAAACTCCTGTAATTCCGGTTTAAAGGAATTTACTTGGTTCGATAACCGAAAAAAAAAAAAAAGCCATTTCACAACCGAATAACCGAAAATCCGAGCTATAGCCGACAAAAGCGCCTGAAATCCTATAAAAATGGGGTAAAGGGGGTGGCTTGGTTTGATAACCGAAAAATAGCCATTTCTCAACCGAATAACCAAAAATCCGAGGAAAAGTGGTAAATGGACAAAAATTCATCATTTCTGAAAAGCCAATGGCCTAGAGCTAAAGCCCACAAAAAACGGTTTTTTTTTTCTGAATAACCGAGAAAATGCCTTAAAAAACATTATGCAGTCTTCTCAACCGAATAAGTAAAACAGGGGTTTTGTACGAAAATCTTGAATCTAAAAATTCTTCTTCAATTTAGAGACATTAAATTTTCAATCTCGAAGACCCTCAAGCCACAAAACGCTAGACTTTTAAATGCGATCACGTTTTGACTTGCTAATCACGAAAATGATGCGGAATCGGTCGTTTTTGTTGTTAATTGCCAATAAAAAACTAGAATCTTCTCAGGTGGGGAGGAATCCGGGGGTAAAGACCAAAGCTCTCGGGATTCCCCGTAGCCGCCAGCTTCTGTTGCTCCCCAAATGTCTCCCAGTAGATCGAGGCCCTCTGTTGACCGTTCAAGATGCCAGGAGACTGACTCTACTCTCGTTAGTGAGTGAGTACATCCTCGATGGTGTCAAAATCACCATTTCACGACTCACTAACCGTACGTCTAACGTTTTTGTCCATTTCTAAGGATCGGGAGATAACAAAAAAAGGCTTCCTTTTTTCTTTTGCTGTTAAAACGCATGCGCTTTTTGTCCCCTAAAACCAATATGGCAGAATAAGAACAAAATTTCTTCATACTTTATAAAGTATTATAAATTACAAATTGGATCAATAATTAACCTTTTTGATTACAAAAACCACTCGACATTTATTGAGTAGGTTTCAACGTCATCGATCTTCCTTGGAAAAAAAAGCCTTCATTGGGCAAAGTTTTTATTTCACTCGTGCGTCATCGAAAAATTTTAAGACCAATTGAAAACCAGATTAGCCCCTTTAATCTCTGTTTTAAAAATACCATCACTTAAACCAAGATTAACGAGTTATCAAACGAGGTAAAATCGTAAAAATTGAGCAAAAAGAGGAACTCTTGGCCGAAAGATTGTATGACAGAATATTTAGGTCTGTTCATAGAGAGATAAAAATAATTTTTTAAAAGAACAATTTATTTAAATTCTCACATTAGCGCTTAGTTTTAATTCCTTTTGAAGATTTTAGTAATCACAGAGGGGATTAAGATTTTTTCCTGTAGTGATGAACCCAAGTTTTGGGGAAAAACCACTCTTAGTCTGTTTTCGACTCAAACCAGTGATTGGGAAGACATTTGTGAGAAAGGACCTGAGGGTATGTTGCTAGAAAATTAACGCTTTTTAATTAGTACTTTAGGGTAATTTAAAAAAATTAGGTCGGAACATAAACAAAAGATGGAAGGGGGAAACGTTGATTATCCCAACTAAAAGTGAAAGGCATATTGACATTGGCCTTAATTTCAATTCTAGACGCGAAAAAACCGCGACAAAAAGCCAGCTGGATGCATCTAAATCCTTGATAAATGATTGATTGAATTCTCGCACGAAGCCCCTGAGATCCGAAACCTGGCCTAATTGAAACGGGGATTTCCTAGCGTTCGAGGCTTTCACAATGAATTTCAATGGAGCCGTAACTACGGGAAAAACCGAACTTTAATATCATCCTTCCGACCCACATAGAATCAGCCCACATCAGGCGATATTTTTGTTTAACCTTTTAGTTTACAAAATATTACATTCGTCCCGGGCGAAACAAAAATTGTTCATTAAAAAAACACTTCAAAATGAAAAAATTTACTTTTTTTTCTTCTTTTTGGCCATATTTTAGGGTTGATTTTTTAGTTTTCATGAACAGACTTTTTAATGGATTTTCTAGCGTTTCCCTTGGTTTTTATTATTTTATTTTGTGTGAGTTCGAGGAATTACGTTTATTAACACGTTTATTCACTTACATGGAGACCCAAATTGATGGTCGATTAAAGCCAAAATAATCAACTGATTTTGATGTTACATCTTTATACTTGTAGGATGTTCATCTCTACTAATTTAGAATTGATAGAAAGATGTGTTGTATGTGATGTGATGGGTGCGGATGCTGGAACGCGAACTGTCGAGCTGTCAAGAAGTTCGTCCGAGGTTCAAGTTCCACCAATTCAGCGGGTTGGAGAGGTGCGGAACTGCTGACGAGTTGATTGGGAAGAATTGCTGGCGCCTTCGATGGAAGATCAAGAAAGCAATTCTCGTTCTGTGTTTGTATGTTGAGAGAGTGTAAATCCTCGTATGTACCTAGTTGCTGTGTTCGTGTTCGTGTTCGTCGTGGGTCATCAACTGTGGAATGTTCATCACCACTAATTAGAATTGATAAAAAGATGTGATGTGTGTTGATTTATTAGATCTAATGAGTAATGACATTTAGATCATATGTTGTGGTACCCACATACTCATTATTTTACGCTCTTTATATTTTCCCCAATCTCTATTTTCTTTAGAAATCGACCTTTTTTAGTGATCTGCACAAAACTGAAAGGAAGAACGAAAAAAACAGTTAAGTTCAGAAAGAAACGGCCAATTATGCGGCTTACGTCATATAAATGAAATGCTTGTATACCTCAAAATTCAAAAGGTTCTCAATCTCATAAAAATTTTTTTTCTTCCACATGAATTATGCTTATTTTTCTACCAAACATCCGGTTTAGACTTTATTTTTTTCCAAAAATGGCAGCTAATTTTTTTCTTTTTATCATCGTTCGTTTAGAGGTTGAGTCACAGATTCATTTTTCTCTCTCTGTTTTCGCATTCCTCTTTTGATTCCCGAGAATTCAAAGTCAAGTAAGTTCCGGATTCTTTCGGGAAAGCCCGAAGGGTTTTTAAAGTGAAATTTTTATGGTTTTTTCTGCAGCTGTTGAATTGGAGACGAACCTACAAGAATAGGTCGGTAGATCATAAATCGGGCAAAAACTGTTCATGGAGGGTATTACAATTACTTCTCTTTGATGAATTCAAAAGGATGAATTATGATTTCTAGGTTGGCCCCACTGTCTCAAGAAAGAAGTTAACTGGGCGGTAGCGCATCCCTAGATTGCCAACTTGTTTACTTTTTGTTGAATTTTAAAATCTCCATCGCTATTGAATTATTATAACTTTCACTATTTCGCCTTCCCACATAAACTATCACGTGCGCAACATGCTTGGAAGTTGTCCCCATGCGTATTTGCCGACCTTCACAATTTTTCGCCGCCTTTTACCCCTTCTACTTTCCAATCATTTCCTCGATTCCATTCAAAGATCTTCAGACAGTCCGGTACCAAAACCAGTTCTTTGGGGGAGGGAATTTAAAAAAAACGGAAAGTGAACAAAACTCTCTTTTTCTAAAAATCACATCAAAGAGGGAGATTTTTAAAGGAAGTTGATATGACGTTTTTCAATGTCAGATTTGATTAATCGCGTTTGGGCCAGATACTAATCGATTGTCAGAACGGAGAATAACAGAACATTAATCTCAACGAGTGGTTATTGAACAATTATCAACAATCACTTCCTAGAAATCTTCGAACGACAATTTTCGATTCAAAATTTCCATTTTTGCGGACTTTTAGGTGGAGCAAGCGGCCAAAAGAGCGTGGAATACACTCAAAAATTCAGTCAAAATTGTGTTTCTTGAAGTGAAAGAACCGAGGGAAAATAGTTTTTTTAAGGATGAGGGGGCAAAAAGGGCGTTTTTGTGGTAGTACCTAAGAAATAACTTCTTTAAGGAAGTTTAAATCTTAGGGGTTCTCTTTAAAAAAAATTCATCTTCATTTTTATTCATGTACTCACTTAGTTGTAGTTAATACCTATTTTTTCCCACTCAGACGTTTTCAGAGACAATGCTCCGGAATTCCCATAACAAATTAAGGATTTAAATTTTTTTTTTGCCCATCGGTCTTCCCGAATCAACAATTATTCTAATAGCATTTGATGGCGCCGATTTAGGCAGAGATCATAATAAAGTTCCCGCAGAGTTCCTTCCTACCTATTGTGCAATCAGACTCTTTTGTATGTAGGGATTTTTCAATTTTTTGTTCACAGAAGAATTTAAATGGAAATTAAAAACTGGGCGTTTTTGGAATTTTAAGTTTTCCCACTTTGTTCGAAATTTTATTACCGTTAGTGAAAAGGGAGACGTATTTAGAAAATTGGTGAGACATGGAAATCCCTTTGGGTTTTTCTAAAGAGAGGTATATGCCCTCAAAAATCCGACCAAAAAAGGTCGTTACCCCTTCATTAATGGGTTTCTTCTTTACTGAAAGCCTAGTCTCGACAAAAAGTAATTATTTTTTTAACTTTAAAAAATCCTTCATTTAGCAAATTAAACATAAAAAAAAAGTTATTATTCCTGAGAAAACAAAAATTTATTTGTTTGTTAATATCGCTTATTTATTGCACCCAGTGGGAAATCCAGGAAGAAGAAAATTTCCATTTTTAACTTCCTTTTTTTCGAGTAGGCTATTTTACAAAAATTAAAATAATAAACTTAGTTTATTTCCTGTCATAATAAATAATAGTTTTATTGCTTTTATAATAAATAATTATTTTAATTATAATGAAATTAAATATTTTTCACATTTTATAATAAATTATTGAGTTATACAGGGTGTCCGGAAACACATGGCAAGCGTCTGGGAGAGCGTTAAAAAGCGGTTTTACGAAAAAAAAAAAAGTTAAATGTAAACCCCCCTTAATTTAAATCAAAGAATTTGATGGTGTAGTTAAAAATCGCCTGGATATACAGGGTGTCCCAGACACAACCTAACTTCGTTATTTCAAATGAGAACCCCTATTTTTTATTTCAGATTCGTAATCTACGCAAAATTTCAAGTAGATTTGAGTACTCATATGACAATTTTGGACAACTTTTAAAAAATGTCAAAATTTAGCGTTTTTTGCGCTAAAATCCGTTAAAATTGACCTAGGAGACTCGTTTTTTTTTTTAATTCCACTTTTTTTCCCGAAGAATCCAACTGTCTCAAATTTGAGCATCTTCGCATTCAGCATCACGAGATTTCGTCGCTAATGGCCTTTTTTCAAGTTTAACTCCAAATTCCATACTTCAAAAATGGAAATTAGCGATTTGTTGACGGAATTTTAATTTTTGATGAAAACACAAGACGCTGTAGCTCTTTCAAAATTTGTGGTCCGAAAGAAAAATTCCTTTCAACAAGTGCTAATTTTCATTTGAACTAAAAATTTGGGTTCTAACTTGAAAAAAGGCCATTAGCGACGAAATCTCGTGATGCAGAATGCGAAGATGCTCAAATTTGAGACAGTTGATTCTTCGGGAAAAAATAAGTGGAATTAAAAAAAAACGTCTCCTAGGTCAATTTTAACGGATTTTAGCCCAAAAAACGCTAAATTTTGACATTTTTTAAAAGTTGTCCAAACTTGTCATATGAGTACTCAAATCTACTTGAAATTTTGCGTAGATTACGAATCTGAAATAAAAAATAGGGGTTCTCATTTGAAATAACGAAGTTAGGTTGTGTCTGGGACACCCTGTATCCAGGCGGATTTTTAACACCATCAAATTCTTTGATTTAAATTAAGGGGGGTTTACATTTAATTTTTTTTTCGTAAAACCACTTTTTAACGCTCTCCCAGACGCTTGCCATGTGTTTCCGGACACCCTGTATAGCATTGGGGTTTCTCGGTCCAAATACTGAGAAAAATTTCCCAAAATCCGGTCTTTTTCTTTTTGAAAATAATGGCAAAAACTGCCAAAAATCCGATAAAAAGAGGCTCAAAATTTCTTGATTGCATAAGACAAAATCGTCAGTTTGAACGTAAAACCAATTGAAGAAAACATTTCGAAATTGACGAAAAATGGTTTTTTGGACTGGGGGAAAAAAGCTATAGGTAACTTCATTGAAGCTAAAAATCCCGGTTTGAGTTGACGGTTTTTTTTAATTGAAGAAAAACTCGCAAAACTTTTGTCCCAACAAATTCTTTGTTTGTTTCAAAAAAATGTTAGGTATGAATTATGACTAGGAAGTCAATGAGAACGAT
>JACGAQ010002204.1:0-44438 GCA_014119065.1 Orius insidiosus | reverse complement strand
TAATCAAGTCGTCTGCGCTTGAATTTCAGGTTGATAATGCGGGTTTGCCAATTTCGTTTGAAGAATGAGCCTGAATTTTTTGTTGAAGTCGATTTCACGGTCTCCAATTTTCACCACCCTGAATTCAGGTTTTTACGTTTTTTTAAATTAGAGCTTTACCTTCCTTTTCGAATAAAATTTCGACCTAGTAAATTATCCAAACGGGTTTCTATTGTTTCGCCAATGTTTTCAATGAGCATCGTGGCCCCTTCTAAAATGGCAGCTTCAATTCTGTCTAAATAATTTTGATCCAAGCCTCAAAACTCTCAAGTCTTTTCCGATGCTTTGTTTTATCCATTTTAACCCTTGACTATCGAAAAAAAATTATTAGTTTTTAATTTTTCGGAGCGCTCGACAAGCAATCGAATGCTAGCTCTCACAATTGGCCCGCAAAAAAATTAGGTGTACAAAATGAACTCAGCCACAGGGTAAATTTGAATTTTGTAATTTTAGCCGAGTTTCATTTTGTACAGTAGTTCATTTTTTCAAAATTTTGAACATTTTAGGCGTTAAGTCCATCAAGTTGACCTTCCCCGTGTAAGAAGGTTATTGAAGTATAACCATTAAGAAGGTTAATTTTTAAAGGCTTGTAAATCGTAAACCGTTACAGATATTGAAAAAATGCACTAATAAAATCTGTTGGAATTTAATTCTCTTTTTTTTATTCTATTCATTTTTTCTCTAGGACGCACTTTTCAAGATAAATTTATTTTTAAAAAAAATTATTTTCCGAAAATGGTGCATCCTAGAAAAAAATTAAGTACAAATTTATAGAGATTAATTTCCTACAATTTTTATTTATTGGTGTACAAAAATGAAACTCAGCCACAGGGTAATTTGAATTTTGTAGATTTAGCCGAGTTTCATTTTGTACACCTAATATTAACTAAAAATTACTTGAGGATCAATCATAAGAGCCATCTTGCACAATGGGTTAAAATGGTGGCGTTTTCTGCAGACATTCTATCGTTGGGTAATCCTTCGTTTTGCCACTGTGCGATTTGAGCGTCGTCAGAAAGCATGGCCATAGCATCGAGGTTAGGGGTCGATGGTATTTTAGGGGTGAAACTATCGAAAATGTTTATCCACTGTTTAACATCAGATCTTCACGATATCTCCTTGTGAAACACCCAAATACGATATGAAGGAAGAAATCAATAAAATATCCCCTGGAAAAGTCACTAACTGTGAAGTCAATCTATGAAAAATATATTAGTTTTGTGTAGTTTAAATTTTGAAGACGTGACGACTGTCTCTTTCCATCTTGAATTTTCAGATGATAAACCATTGATTAGTCTGTTGGCTAAATCAATTGAGTTGACCATTTCTCTTCTTCGTCTTGGCAGGCCTGCTTTTCTGCTACTGCGTTTTCAAATTTCTTGTCAAAACATTCAACTCTTCTTCGAGTTTCTGTCAAAACTTAAGTTTAAGAAAAGGAAATGTTGAAATTTACTTTGATTTTAGTGTTGAGTTCTTCAAGTTTGGCCCGTGCGCGATTGAGTTCGGCCCTTGCGGGGCTTCGGCGTTCTTTTTGGGAAGTACGACCATCCAGATTTCATGAAATTTCATTATGTTGATGACCCATTCGCAGAGTCCTCCAGCGGCCGATGATTTCGTCACTACTTCTTCGGGTCGAAATCCGGATGGTTGTACGGCTGGATCGCTTTGACGACGTCAGGGTGTATGTTTTCTTTATTGTAATGCCGTAAATTGTTCAAAAACTGATCGACCGTCCCCATCATGACTTTGCACGCTTCCAACTTTTCTCGGGGGACTTTACCGTTTTTCGACATCAAGACCAAAACTGCTGCGGCGACTTTGGCAACTGCGTCGTGCGGCGTACCGAACGATTTCAACTCAATAAGACTTTTCTAAAAATTTTGTTAAATCTCATGTTCTGTCTCAACTTTACTTTGTCTAGAGTGTCTAATGCATCTTCAGCAGCTTTCAAAGTCGGAAGCGCTTTTTCCAAATCTTCTTCGCACATTTCTGCTTAATAGATACATCAGTTTCAATGATTTGACACTTTCTTTCTTCCTCCATGGCTAATCAAGAAATATAAGCGTTAATATTAGGTGTACAAAATGAAACTCGGCTAAATCTACAAATTCAAATTTACCCTGTGGCTGAGTTTCATTTTGTACACCTAATAAATAAAAATTGTAGGAAATTTAATTCTCTATAAATTTGCACTTAATTATTTTTTCTTGGATGCACCATTTTCGGAAAATAATTTTTTTTTTAAATAAATTTATTTATCTTGAAAACAGTGCTTCCTAGAGAAAAATGAATAGAATAAAATTAAAGAGAATTGAATTTCCAACAGATTTATTTAGTGCATTTTTTCAATATCTGTAACGGTTTACGATTTACAAGCCTTTAAAAATTAACCTTCTTAAAGGTTAGTTCAATAACCTTCTTACACGAGAAGGTCAACTTTTGATGGACTTTAACGCCTAAAATGTCAAATTTTGAAAAAAACTAATGAACAAAATGAAACTCGGCTAAAATCTACAAAATTCAAATTTACCCTGTGGCTACAAATCACGGTAGCCTTTTGGCGGCAGACCCCTATTTTAATCATTTACCAATGACTTTTTCCTTATCGACTTTTTCTGCTTCCCTTCCTACGATTCTCACAAGTTCACTAGCAGCTTGGGTTTTCTGAGCAACAATTTTTTTCTGATCGGACAACCGCGATTTCAACAAGCCGCTTCTTCAGAACATGAGGTCAACTTCTGCAAACCATTTTGAAGTCTTCGTATTTTATCGCGGTTCTCTTTAAACTTCGTCTTGAGAAGTTTAGTGTAAAGACTGATGAGTTCCAAATACGATTTCGGGGTTGTGTAATTGTATCTTTTTTCGTTCAATAGGTATGTGTTTGACATATTGTTTACGCTTGTATGAATTTGAGCCATACATAAAGACATGGGTGTTTTCAGTCGATCCTAGAAGCAAAAGTGTGTTGCTAAGGGGGGAAATGGTTTTCTTACTGGTAAATTCTCGTTGTCAAAAAGGAATCTAAATGCGACATTTTCTAAGGCTTTTTTGGGCCATTCCATAAACCAGTCGATAGTTGTGCAGTTGACAAGAGCCGGGAATTTCCTCGCTCGTACTCTCAATGTCGAACCGACAGGCGAGAAACATAAAATAGTTTTTATATTCCTTCGGACTCTCTCTATAAAGTACGTCCAGCTTCCTTCTTTCGTCTGTTTCATCCCTGCGCTTTTCGCTTCGGGTGCGATTATTTTGCAGATGTTGTCCGCCTCGTCGTCGGCGAAAAGTTCGGGGATGTCGCCCGAGGCGAGCATGTCGTTGATCGCTACCAAGAATCTTTCATCAGGAATGTGAGTCGGTCATTAAAAACATCATCGACACGTTTTTCAATCCCGCTTTTATATAAACTCCAGCAATGTCAGCCTATAAAATATTGAAAAACGTTTTTTTTTTATAAATTTTACTTTTAAATCCGTGATTCCGTATCCTTTTCTAAGCTGTATTTGAAAAGCATCTAAACTCGATATGAAAGCAGATAATTTTGAAAGGGACTGCTTTCCGCTCCCGCCGACACCGACAAGTAAAGCATTTCCTCTTGGCATTTCCATCACTCGGTTTATTCTACATAAAATCAGATAGAAATGGCTTTTATTGAATACAAAACAATCGGAAATGCCCAAAAAGAGCGAACAAAAAACTGGTTGTTTTTTGGACGTCAACAGCATAGTCGGCAGAAAGACCGAAAAACAGGGTGCGCTGTGCTGAAACCGTAGAAATGCCCTCAAATGGTGATTTCGGCGTAAAGACCGAGGAAAAAGGGGAAACATGTGACAGTACATTCGGATGATCTTTTGCATTATTAAAAAGAATACATATGATTTTTAACCACATTATTAGTACAATCTTTGATGGACACGACAAATTTTTTGTAATTCAACTTTTCAAAATTACCGGCAAATGTGAGCCATAGCATCTTCAAACAGTACAAGATTCATCGATGATATGATGTCGTTGTACTGGGACATCGCTTCGTTCAAGAGCTTATTGAGGTGCTGCCACGAGTCGCACGGCATGTACTTCGGATCGCCCAAACCTTCTGAAAAGTGGCAGAAAATCAAAGGTTTTACGTTGTACGAGTCTTCAGGAAAATCCTTTTAAGGTAAAAAGTTAATGAAAAAAATATAGAGAGGGTTTACCGGTGCGACTTTTTTAATGTTCTCAATAAGCGCTTTTTGAAATACTTCCTGATCCTTAAGGTCCACTAACCTGTCGCAATATACTCGACTAGCTTCATGCATCCAAAGCCGCAAAAGCATCGTCGGGGTCGTTATGCATTCGGCATGGGTATGAATTATCGTCTGGAAGATATTGCTTAGATCTCTCAGGTTGAATATGTAGTGGAATTTGATCGCTGTCGGAAGGAACGTCTGCTGCATCTTGAAATGCATTTGCGTCGCGCAGTTAATGATCAAATCGGCAGCTTTTATAACCGGCGCTTGGAACTTGTACGATGTGTTCTGAAGATGCTGCGACAAGAGCGATGTATAAATGTGAGTCAGAGCTTCGTTGCTTGGAAAACTGAAAAAATTTTTGGAACTGTTTTTTAATGAAAAACCTTAAAGCGAAAACTGCAAAATGACGTTGCAATCGAGCATCGATCGAAAAGCTTCCTGCAGTCGGATTCATTGATGCGAGGAACATTATGTTGTGGATATCTTTCAACGACATTTTTTGCCTGTCGTACCAATGCGAGTAGTCCATATGTTGCCTGATTAACGTGTGAGGTTGTACCGTCCCATATTTATCAACCTAGAATCGTTTAAATTAAGCATCTTAAGACCTACGCAGGGACAGAACCCGCTGAAGTACGCGATAAAGACCATTGACAAGATTACCTCTGGCATATTCATATCATCAATGAAATAAATCATTTGCTTATTTCCTTGTGGAGCGTAATTTCTTCCGGCTTTTTTCTCAAGTGGTTTTTCCAAAACTTTTTGCAACATTTCTGAAAAGGACATTTTAAATCCTTCTACACAGGGGTTGAACCAGGGATCTCCCAGTTGTTAACTAAACCCACTTGCCAAAAGTTGGGGATTGCCCATATTGCCTTAAATGGCCTGAGTGTATCTACAGAGCCCAAGTATTGAACCCCGGACCTCCGTGTTGGAGTAGTGCGCACTAACCCCTAAGCCACATTGCCAAAAGGATTGCCCATATTGCCTTGACGCTTTTTGAATGGCCTGAGTGTAATACTACAGAGCCCAAGGATTGAACCCCGGACCTCCGTGTGTGAGTAGTGCGCACTAACCCCAAGCTACATTGCAAAGGGATTGCCCATATTGCCTTGACGCTTTTTGAATGGCCTGAGTGTATAATACTACAGAGCCCAAGGATTGAACCCCGGACCTCCGTGTTGTGAGTAGTGCGCACTAACCCCTAAGCCACATTGCCAAAAGGATTGCCCATATTGCCTTGACGCTTTTTGAATGGCCTGAGTGTATAATACTACAGAGCCCAAGGATTGAACCTCGGACCTCCGTGCAGTGAGTAGTGCGTAAGCCACAAAAATTATTACCGATGTGGTGTAAAAGTTAAAAGCGATATTTGTTACGCGAATTTATCGCTTAACGAAGACACTTTATCACCGATGACGACCGATTTTCCGCAACCGGCGTTCGCTATCAACATCACATTTTTGTGTTGCTCTATAAGCAAATCGAGGAAATATCGGACTCTTGTCGTTTCCGCAGTGTTGACTAAAGTCGCCTGAAGCGGAGTGTCGTAATCAAGTTCGAATTCTGTGATTTTATCGACCCAAGGTAAAAATCGTTTTGTGTCCTGATCGATGTAGTAGTCGAACAAAGGAGCGTTTCCGCTTTGCACGGCGACAGGGAATTTCACGCTTTTAAATTCGTTCGTCCACCATTTCGTGAACTCCATTCTCCAATCGACAATCTAACAAAACTTAGCTATATGAAAAAAATCCAAAATGACTAACTTGATCTTTAAAAGTTGAAGATCCAAATGCCCAAATGGTGGCGAACACGAAGTAGATTTCGTACCATTCCCTGGGACAGTCATTTGGAGTATGGCTGGGATCAGAAGACACTCTAAAAGTATGCAGAGCATCTGTATATGCGCGATGTCCGGAATGGGAGTAATTTCTTCCATTTGTTGTGCTTATTAGCGTCCAGCAAAGGTGGAATATATCTTTCAAAAAATCCATCCAAAATCACCCTTTCGCTCTCACTAGATATCGTATCCAACCAACTCGCGACATAACTAAAAAAATTAGTTTTCTGGCCAGAAAAAAAGGCATACGGTTTCCATCCTAAATCGGCAGGATTGATGTAAAGTATTCCTGCTCTGGAAACTGTGGCGGGTGTAGCAGATCTTAAGTTTGATATTTCGAACAAAAGTCGCATTGATGGGGTCAATGCTATTCTTTCATTACTAGCCAATGTTAAAACCTAGGAACAATAGTTTTAAGGGATTCAATAGGATCTTTGATACTTTGTTGTCATCCATGACAGTGTTAGGGATTCAATCCACATTGGATCAATATCGCCATCCATCACCATCCATTTAGGGCCATCGCCCGACATATTCGCTTGCTCACGAATTAATACAGAAAATAAACCTTTAAAAATTGACATTTTTTATAAATTTTAAGTTTTTTTACCGTCTTTCCATTCTCTTGTTTGAGGGTTGATGATTCCAAAAAGTTCATCGTTTGTTACAGCTTTAGGTTCCAGGTCGTTATAGTGGGGTTTACGTTTTAAATTTGAATAAGTCTTATGAAGAGTTTTCCAGACGCAAGATTTCCCTGTTCCTGCGAATCCGATAATGAAGACTGAATGACGGACCGAGAAGAGTTCTTGTAATTGGACAATCTGAGAAAATATTGATGAGAGATAAATGGATGATGGCCAGGGCCGGCGACAGGGGGGGGCAGAGGGGGCAATTGCATAGGGGCCCGGACTCACTGGGGGCCCGGGCCGACGAGATTTAAATTAAAATTTTTAATTAAGTATTAAGTATTTAATCCCCCGATTAAAATTACAAAAGTTCAATGCTTTACAGCTGTTTTTTCCTTATCAAATGCTTGAGAGTTATGGTACATAATATTTTATTAACACAAACGCACCCCCCCCCCCCCACCCACATGTGAGCGTAGTACGGGGCCCGTCCTTCTTATTTGCACAGGGGCCCGAGAATCCTGTCACCGGCCTGATGATGGCAGAATACTTTAAGAATGAATCCTTCTTCAGGTTGAAGCGACATGTCGATGGCTGCTTGCTTAACGTGAGCCTCGAAAGTCGGGTCGCGTTTTCTAGGAACGTCCAATGCTGGAAAAGATCACCGATGAGACCCATAAATATCGATCGGTCATCAGTGACGATTTTCGGAATATTGAAATCTCTCAGCGCTCTCATAAGTACTTGATCTTCCGGCATATCCGGATCTGCTCTCTAGAATTCAAAGTTAAGACATTTTGAATGCTGTTATTTACTCTTAATTTTCCTGCGATGACCAATACGGATTTGATAGCTCTTAAGCCCCAGTCGTAATGATCTTGTTTCGACAGTAATTCTTTACATAAGGAATAAAGTGTCAAAAACTTTTTCCCTAAGACTCTAGCTTCTTGAAAAGCTTCACCGATTAACATGATTTCACAGATGAGGTCGAAATCAGGCACAACCATTGCGCAAGGTCTGAAGCATTATTATAGGAAGTATCTTGCTATGACATACCTAAATAAGGATTTGATGTTTTCTGGAAGTTCTGCTCTTCCTGCGTAGCCGGGATTCATAGTTATGAAAATTCCGACGGTCGGTATCAAAGTTATCATTTCACCTTGGAAATTAAAAGTCCGCTTTTTGGATTTGATTGCGTCCAAAACCGTTTTCACTTGAAGCGCAATGACTGACAGAACTTCGACCGAAATTCTGTTAAATTCGTCAAAACAGCCCCACGCTCCTGTTTGCGCCAATCCTTTGTATATATTGCCGATAGACTAAATAAAAATGTTAATTTTTAGATTGAATTTTAAAATTTACTTTGTAATCCATTTGTTCTGAGCAGTTGAATACGTAGACCATCATTCCAAGGCCTTTACCGAGGTCTTTTGTGGTTTCTGTTTTTCCAGTTCCTGCAGGTCCTGCTGGCGCTCCTCCCATGACTAAATGAAGGGACTAAATTGACAATTAGTTTGCTAAATCTTCCCCAAATATTGACAGTACCTGTGTTAACGTAATGTAACATCGATCTGTCAAAGGGGTAACTACTAAACGTGGAATGTTCCCTAAGTATTCATAGTCGTATTTGAACTGGGCGTCGCAGATGTTGACGAAACAATCAGAAAGTTTGTAGTCCCATCGATGACGGAGCTGCGCCTGCCACTGAAATGCGGAATTCGATTCGACTTTCATCGCGATAAGTTTGGCGACGACGTCTCTTGAGTGGACATCGATGGTGCAAATGGTCGTTATTTTCTGTCGGTCACCGTCGTTCAAGTCGCCCAACATGAGATTGATCAGCGCATTCAATTGAGTTATTTGCTTTTTGTTGTATTCCTTCAAAGCGTTTTCGTATCCTTCCTCAAGCTTGGCGAACGCGATTTCCACTTCCATCGACCACATGATCTGCGTCCCGACCAAAGAAACTTGTGCTGGATAGTCAAAAACCCATTTTTCACGAGGTTTATCGTCGTAGGTATGCAACGCGATATTGAAGCAGTTCCGAAGCGTACGCCTCATCGCACTTGTGACATTATTGAGCCATTTCTCAACCGCCCCGCTACATTCACAATGTCCAATTATATTGACATATTCCGTATCTTTCGACCACATTCCAATAGCGGATTTCGTCGTTTTTCCACCTTCTGTTTTAAACTTCAATTTCGCCAATGAATCATACAATTTAGTCAAATGTCTAGTAAAAACATATAAAAACAAACAAAAATAATAACGACGTACTTGCAGACTGCTTCAGGGTTGTTACTGTTGGCCAAAATGTCTAAAAGATCGGCGGAAGACAAAAGTAAAAACGAGGAAACGCCAATCGCTTTGTCTCCAGATATTGGGATAGTGCTTTTTCACATTTGGCCAAATCCTCTTGTAAGCTTTCGAGCCTTTCTTGCAAATGAGGCCTGTTTGTCGCTTTGATGACGTTCGGGATATTCGCTATGTCGACAAGCATCGCTTTGAACTCTTTGTCGACTTTGTCGAACCTCTTGGAGTCCTCAGGAAGCTGCTTTCGAATATCTTCCGAACCGACAAAGATCGATTCTAAATGCATCCACGCACGCTGGACGTCTGCCCATGTATGGATGACCTGATCCGTAGTCGAGAGCTTCTTCTGCCAGTCGGAAACTTCTTCAAGAAAATAAGAGACAAATTTGGAGCTCAACATGTTTTGAAGAGCAACCTGAAAGTTTTTATTAATGCCGCAGTTGAACAATATCGTACCTGGTTTTCTTCAAGCGTTTCAACAATTTCTTCGCTTATCTTGACGACTTTACATCCTGAGCGCGCATGGGGTTCATAACTGAATTCCATATTCGCCCATGTATGACGCAGGTCTGCCAACGTTTTCTCAAACTGTTGTTCCTTTACCGATTTGTCGACAATCGTTTTGACTTCTTCTTCAAATTTGTGGAGATTCAATCAAGAAGCTCTCGCAAAGTCGTTTGATCCGTTATGGCAAATTTAACCTTTAAAAAAAAACATTAAGAGTTAATAGAAGGTATAAAAATTACATTTGTCGCCTGCATAAGTTGCTTCCAATGCCTTTCTCTCATCGCAGGGTTTTGAAGTTCCGTTATCGCCCTAAGAGCTGTCAGCATATTCTTTATAATGGCCTCCAAATTCGTGTAGAGCTCCCAATCTCTCATAGTTTTATCAAGAACTAAGCAGAATAAAATAATTTAACAAATTCATGTTACGTCTTAGTTCTTTAGCGAATTTTTTGAGTTCCATATCCATGACTTCAGAGTCGATTTTCTTCCATGAAGTCGACTCCCAGTCTTCGGTCGTCGATTTAATAACGAGGATGTAATCCCAGATATTTTGGCCAATTTGAGCTCCTTTCTGATCTGTTTTAACATTTTAAAATCGGGAACTTGACTTCAAATAGTCCAGCTTGTTCTGTCAGTTTCGCACATGTATCTTCGAAATGTTTTATTTCAAGGTCGCATTTGTCGATTTCAATGTACGGATTCCAGCATCCCCAACTGGAAAATGAGGTTTAAATGATGACTTATAAAAAGATTCAACCTAAAAAACGGTTTTTTTCTAAACCCAGCATAATAAAGATGCTGCCGAACATCAAAAAACTGCAATCGTCTTCTTATTGTGTTAGATTCTTCTTGTAGAAGAGGAGTAGCGTTTGCTTTGACGGAAAGCGCGACTTTTTTCAAATTAATCCATTTCTCAGGCATTATCTTTTTTAATAGTTAAAAAGGAAGCCAAAAAAGTTAAGTCATACTGCTAGTAATTTGACAGTTTCTTCAGGAAGTTCGACACCATGAGCTTTTAATAAATCGCGGTCTCTTTCATCGGTTCGAACATGTGTCGGCCTCATTCGATCTTTCTTTTATCTTCAGTAAAACCCCAATGATGGCGACAAGCCCATCGTAGTCTCCTTTGACCAAAGGTTTGGCCAGAGCTTCAGCCGATTCGTCAATAAATTTATTCAATCGTTCACCTAAGCAATTAATTGATGTATACAGAAGAAAAATTACTTGTCGATTATTTCATTTTTGAGGTGGTCCTTATATAGCATCCCCACATATGGCAATGGTCGAGCAAAGCTTGTTTGAATAGTGACAAATCAATTCTGAGCCAACCGTCCAACTTGTCTGTCGTCTCCATTTCAAAGAGTTCATCATAAAGCTTTTCATAATGTTCAATCTGTTATTACGTCATAAAATGATTACGTGAACAAAAAGACAAACCCTTCTTTTGAAATCTTCAAGTCTGGGTATTTCGGGAAGGATTTAGGAGCGTTCGGGTCTTCAAGCATCCTCTTTTCCATCTGTATCTCCTCAGGGGACAAAACTTTATTGTATTTTAAAAACTGCCTCAAATATTCAGCACGATCGACCGTCCAAAGGTATGAATACTCATAAAAATCTTGGACATATGAATTCAACTAAAAGATTGTTAACTATCTATCAAAAAGCTGACATACTTTGGTGACAGCCATAACAAATTTTTCATCGTTTCAGCTTCCATGTTTATAATATCAGGATTTTTGTTATTTCATCCTTTTAAAAGATATTTAAAACTAAAAATTATTTTTTGTATACCATGTAGGTATTTAGCCTTCTTCTGTATGAAATTCTGGGTACAAGAAGTGCCATAGCGTTTATATCTTTTGTTAGTAAATTTATAAGTCCGATGAATGATTTAGGGTCATCTCCGTCTTCTTTTAGGGTTGGCTCGAAGACAATATCGGGTTCTTGGAGTTTCATTTTGATTTCGAAAAGAGGCTCATTCCCCGGTCCCATTTCTTCCATGATATATCCGATTCTAAAAGCGTAAAACAAAAATTCAATTTTATATGCTCTCTTTGGACCGATCGACTTGAAATTTTCAGCGTTTGCTCATATTGTATGAGAGAATACTAGAATCAAATTTCAAGACGATTGGTCAATCGCCAAGATACAGATATCCGAAAACGCAAATCGTGCGGTACCGTTTGAACTTTGAGCTTTGAGACTGCTTTCGCTTGGCGGGGTGGAACGCTGCAGCGTTCCCAGATAGAAGATAAAAACAGAATAGACTTACCCTACACCAACGGCATGCAGCAAACCCTCTTCCACGAAGTCGTCGACCATGTCCAAATATCTATCCCATCTGTTCATTTTGAAGGATTCGCCGCAAATTGTTGCATCAATTCGTTATAAAGTTGCTTTAAAAAAATGAATACTTTTAGCCTTTAGAAGATAATTACAGATGCAGAGGCTTTTGGAGTGGTCGGTTTTTCTTCTTCTTTTTGAAAAACGTCGTCTTTTTTCTCTTCGTCTTGTTCTTCACGTTTGTCACCCCACTGGTAACCGTCGTCGAGAATCGGCAGTTCGAGTTTTGAACCCCCTTTGTCTATTTCGGCTTTGATTCTTCCACCTCATCTTTTTGTCTTCATCAATGGATTTTTGACATTTGATTTTTCTTTTCGGCCTTCTTCGGTTTTTCGGCTTTTTTCTTCGGTTTTTTGGCCTGAGGTGGTGGTTTTTTAGCTTTGGCTTTCTGTATGTTTTTCTTCGTCCCTTTTCTTTTTCTGTTCCTTCTAGGGTCTTCTGATTTACGAGGAACGACGGCGTAATCTTCAGGTTTCGGACGTGGATAACCTCTCTCAGACTTCCACAAATCAGACATATACCTTTGAAAAGTTTTAATTATTTTTAATGATCACCAATAATTTTTTAAAGATTAATCCGAATTGAGAAGATAAGAGTAAAAAAAGTTAGGCCCCCCAATGGAATTTGAACCTACGACCTTTGAGTTTCTAGGCCAATGTTTTTTTTTTGTTTTTTCGAATCCTACTGGGGCTCTTACTTTTTTAATTATTTAAATTATTAGGTGTACAAAATGAAACTCAGCCACAGGGTAAATTTGAGTTTTGTAGATTTTAGCCGAGTTTCTTTGTACACCTAGTAGTTCATTTTTTCAAAATTTTAAACATTTTAGGCGTTAAAGTCCATCAAAAGTGATCTTCTCCGTCTAAGAAGGTTATTGAAGTATAACCATTAAGAAGGTTAATTTTTAAAGGCTTGTAAATCGTAAACCGTTACAGATATTGAAAAAATGCACTAAATAAAATCTGTTGGAAATTTAATTCCCTTTAATTTTTATTCTATTCATTTTTTCTCTAGGACGCACTGTTTTCAAGATAAATTTATTTCAAAAAAAATTATTTTCCGAAAATGGTGCATCCTAGAAAAAAATAATTAAGTACAAATTTATAGAGAATTAAATTTCCTACAATTTTATTTATTAGGTGTACAAAATGAAACTCAGCCACAGGGTAAATTTGAATTTTGTAGATTTAAGCCGAGTTTCATTTTGTACACGTATATATTGAAAAAATTATACATTGCTCTCATATAAGGTCGTTCAAAAATCAACATGTGAATTTCCTCTTCTTCTTCTTCTAATCCATAATCTTCAACATCTTCCTCTCCGCCTAATTCTTCATGTATATGAGCAATGTCTAAATTCAAATCCTAAAAAAGCCGAATTACAGGATATCGCTTTCATTATTTCTTACCAATAGCTTAAAAGAAGTGGTATCATCATCATCTAATAAGTAAATATAGTAACTTAAAAAATTTGAAAATAAAATTACGTTTTCCCTTTCGGGATCCCAAACTTGCTTTCGATCGATCTTCCGCATTTTCATTTTGCTTTGAGATTTGAGTTCATCTTCTTCTTCATCGCCTTCTTCTCCTGCCTGAGTATGAATGTCAACAGTTCCGTCGATATCGATATCCATGGTATCTCTGGTAGTTTCTGCCATAATAATTTGCTCGGAGTCAATCACAGGAAGGTTGTGAAGAAGCCAAAAATTTAAGTCGATCAAACGATAAATTTCTTCACCCGCAGCAATTATTTGATCATATCTTTTGAACCGATTAAATTTTTTAAACAGGAAAAAATATAAAACCTTTTGTTCACCGAAGCTAAATCGTTATGTTGTAAAGGAGTCTTTTTTATTAGGAATCCGAGTGTATAATGCTTTGAAATTCCATTGATTTATTAAATCGATTATTCTTTTAAGGTTTTCTTGAGCTTTCATCACTCTTTCGGCAACTACCCAGACGGAATCACGTAATTTTTCAATGCATTCCCAATTGTCTAGAAATAATGAGAAAGACAGAAAAACAAAATTACTTGCGCTTTTCCAGTTGTTCCAGTCTAAAATTTGCTGGACGATCTCGTCTATGACTGCGACTTCGTCTTGCACGATGTCGAATTCTTGAGGCTTCGTTTTTTGTCGAATCATGTATACCTAAATAAATTTGATAATTTTGTTTTTTCGATGATAAACGCCTTTCTTAGTTTAATAAAATGTATAACTTTAACCAGCTTAGTACACAAGATTTGATGCTTACCAACCAATCGTTTTGTCAAAGTAGTATTCCACAAATGGAATTCGTCACTTCTAGCAAAAAGCTCCAGAGCTTCTTCAGGAATTCTTTCAACGCCTCCCATCATATTCATGAATCTGACTTCTCTCAAAGCCGCCACCAACTAACTTTTTTTAATAATCAAAATCCAATTTTTAAATACCTTTTTATCAAAATTTAAGTTGAGCAATTTGGCGTTCGTTATTGTTATTAAGGTTTTTTTAAATTTGATTTTATTTCGTCAGGGACTTTAGCGAACCACTTATTCAAAACTTCTTCTTCGAGCATCCCTAAATTTTGGATCAAATCTTTTGCTCTTTGCATCAAAAGTTCCATGTCGTCGTTATGACAAGATCTAAAAATTAATTAATTTAATATGATTAAATAAATTAAATTAAATTAATATATTATTAAATTAAATTAAATTATTATTTAAAATTAAATAAATTTAATTAATTTAATATGATTTATGATTACTCGTGTTCAAATTCTTCAAGGTGCCCAAGTGGGGATTCGATTCTACTTTTCAAAGCTCTCAACCAATTGATCGCTCCAGCCACCGGTGGCCAGTTACTCGCTACTTCAAAATTTCCTTGTTCTTTATATTTTTCAAGTTGTTCATGGTAAATTTTCTGAATAAAAAATAATTTGAAAGAAAAAGAAAATGGGTGAAAAATACGTGTTCAGTGGCTACTTCATCTTGGTAAAGTTGGAAATTTTTTCGTACTTTGAGCTCATTGCCAGGTTTACCAGAGGTCTTTCCAAAAATGGGCGAAATAAGTAGATCATCTATAGAATTTTAAGATTGAGAAATTTAAAGTTTGGTAGGTTTTACGCTGAATATATCTTGGAAGTTGTTGCAGTTGTCGAATCCGAGAGCGCATATGGCAGCCATGCGGTTGTCGAAGTCGTTGATTTTGTCTTTGAACTCTTGGAAATCGGCTTCCCAAGAATCGTCGTCGAGGTCGCCGGATCGTATTGGATGTTGCGAAGGACGTCGATGGCGGCATTGAAGTCCTCGTACAGCGCGGCGAGCCTTTTGCTCAAATTGTAGCTGTAGAATCCTCCGATTTCGACTTTTTCGAGTTTCTGGTATTCTATACACTGGGCGAAAACTTCCTCGAGCTGCGCAAGGCGTTTCATTTGCTGGTTGTATCTGTTGAAAGATCGTTCGAGTCGTATATCCAATAAACTAGCTCTCGAAAGGAGGAAACACTTTCCCTATTTCTATGTCATACGATTCAAACAATTTTCTTTAAAAAAAAATATATACTTTGTGTTTTTCCAGCTTACAAAATACATACTTAAACAACTTCAAGTTTTCATTAACTTTTTTAAGTTTGAGAAAATTTTCATCAAATTCTCCTTGAAAAATTGATGGAGGATCAATCGCTTTATATGACTAAAAAAAATTTTAAAAATTTTTAAATTTTTAGTTTCTTACTTGATCAATGACCATGTTTAAAACGAGGCTCATAAAATGATTAAATCTTTTGTTGTTACAAAAATAAGGGCAATGAACCCACATAAGGGCGATAGAATGTATCAAAGGGACAAAGGTGTGTTCTCCGTTTTCAAAATCGGTCGCTAAAAACTTATCGATCGGCTTTTTGATGGCAAAAAAAACTTTTCCATCTCCCTCGCTTCTTTTAATGCTTCAAAGGCAAAATTAAAAATTTGAATTAAGAAAATTACCGGCCATCACCGAGTCAAACAATTCTGTAAACATGGGAGGAAGACGCTTTCTGTCAGCTCTAAAATCCTTGCCATTCTTTTGATTTGAGGATTGGTCAGTTGATCGTAGATATCTTCCAGATGTCTTACACGGTTTGTCCAATATTTAAACTCTATAAAATTAAATGATTTAAAAGGTAAAAGCTTATTTACCAGCTTGAGGTAAAGGGTGTTTCTGTTCCAAAAAAATTTCAGAAGAATCCCTTTTCAAAATGCCTTCATTCAGCTGAATTGACCAGTTCAAAACAGCGCTTTCATAATTCATCCTTAGCTGTACATCAATCATCTTTCCTTTTCTATTTTCAAAAATTATATTATTAATATTTCATTTTTTCGTACGATTCTGTTATGTTTTTTTCTTCTTCGTAGACTCTGTCGATTCCTTCGGGAAGAGGAAGAAGGTACATCCCTTGCATTTCACCCTTGAATTTATATACGACATCTTTCATGTCTTGAACTCTTTTTGTCACGTCGTCTATTAGAGTTTTCGGCCAAGTTTCATTACTCGGGGATGTTATCATCGGAACTAAAATCTATAAAAATAATGTAGCTCAAGACACTTTCACAGACCAATGGAAGGGTCAACAAAGGTTAAAGCTACTCCCAATGACCAATAGAAAGCTCTAGGAGGGTTTGAGCTACTCCCAACGACCAATAGAAAGCTCTAGGAAAGTTTAAGCTACTCCCAACGACCAATAGAAAGCTATAGGATGGTTTAAGCTACTCCCAATGACCAATAGAAAGCTCTAGGAGGGTTTGAGCTACTCCCAACGACCAATAGAAAGCTCTAGGAAAGTTTAAGCTACTCCCAACGACCAATAGAAAGCTATAGGATGGTTTAAGCTACTCCCAACGACCAATAGAAAGCTATAGGATGGTTTATGCTATTCCCAACCACCAATAGAAAGCACTAGGAGGGTTTAAGCTACTCCCAATGATCAATAGAAAGCTCTAGGAAAGTTTAAGCTACTCCCAACGACCAATAGAAAGCTATAGGATGGTTTAAGCTATTCCCAACGACCAATAGAAAGCACTAGGAGGGTTTAAGCTACTCCCAATGACCAATAGAAAGCTCTAGGAAAGTTTAAGCTACTCCCAACGACCAATAGAAAGCTATAGGATGGTTTAAGCTATTCCCAACGACCAATAGAAAGCACTAGGAGGGTTTAAGCTACTCCCAATGACCAACAGAAAGCTCTAGGAAAGTTTAAGCTACTCCCAACGACCAATAGAAAGCTATAGGATGGTTTAAGCTATTCCCAACGACCAATAGAAAGCACTAGGAGGGCTTAAGCTACTCCCAATGACCAATAGAAAGCTCTAGGAAAGTTTAAGCTACTCCCAACGACCAATAGAAAGCTATAGGATGGTTTAAGCTATTCCCAACGACCAATAGAAAGCACTAGGATGGTTTAAGCTATTCCCAACGACCAATAGAAAGCACTAGGAGGGTTTAAGCTACTCCCAATGACCAATAGAAAGCTCTAGGAAAGTTTAAGCTACTCCCAACGACCAATAGAAAGCTATAGGATGGTTTAAGCTATTCCCAACGACCAATAGAAAGCACTAGGAGGGTTTAAGCTACTCCCAACGACCAATAGAAAGCACTAGGAGGGTTTAAGCTACTCCCAATGACCAATAGAAAGCACTAGGAGGGTTTAAGCTACTCCCAATGACCAATAGAAAGCTATAGGATGGTTTAAGCTATTCCCAACGACCAATAGAAAGCACTAGGAGGGTTTAAGCTACTCCCAATGACCAATAGAAAGCTATAGGATGGTTTAAGCTATTCCCAACGACCAATAGAAAGCACTAGGAGGGTTTAAGCTACTCCCAATGACCAATAGAAAGCTCTAGGAAAGTTTAAGCTAATCCCAACGACCAATAGAAAGCTATAGATGGTTTAAGCTATTCCCAACGACCAATAGAAAGCACTAGGAGGGTTTAAGCTACTCCCAATGACCAATAGAAAGCACTAGGAGGGTTTAAGCTACTCCCAATGACCAATAGAAAGCTATAGGATGGTTTAAGCTATTCCCAACGACCAATAGAAAGCACTAGGAGGGTTTAAGCTATTCCAATGACCAATAGAAAGCTCTAGAATAGTTTAAACTACTCCCAAAGACTTTGAGATGGCTCAAAGTGGGCGAATATATGGTGAAAGCTTAGGCATAATCAACACTTACTTCGTCGACTAAAGAGACGACTTCTTCTATCGGCCTTGGAGATAAATCGCCAAAAATGATGACTTCTCGTAAATTCGATTGGGATATCATGACAGGCGTTTTTTTGAGGAAAAAACACGTTTTAGATTTTTGCACAGAAGTCGGATATTCGAAAGTCGGCCACATTAAGCCGCTTGCGGGTATTGAAATGAACAAAGTCATCTTTTCTGCCATATTAAAAAACTTCATGACCACCATCTACATGAAATAAAATAAAAATGCCTTCAGATTCTAACAAAATTACCCTTGTATCTTCGGTGGCCATCATTTTGTGCCATTTCTCAAGACGGAATTTCATCGCACGTTTTAGGTACATGTACAAGAAAATAAGTCGAGGATCGGATTCGCCGATGTCTTCTTCTTCTACTGGGGCCAAGGTTTCTCTATCTTTTTTGTCGGATTCTTTACTTTCGACAGACTCGTCTGAGTCGTTGTCCTTTTTATGGACGTTTTCGAAAATGACTTCATCGAGCGTCGTCGATTCACGTGATTTGTCTGCCATTTTATCCTCTTGTGTTTACTATAACAAATTATGATCAACAATATGATAGAGTTTGTCCCAAAAATCACACCATCGGTTGGAAAATACCCAATTTACCGATTTTCTTCAGTCCCTCAGATTCTGGCGATTTCCTATTTTTTTGGCTAGATTGGTCAAGTTTTCCTGGATCTTTCGGCCAAGAGAAATCATCCAATTTTAAAGAGTTTTATTCACTTTTACGCCAAGAAACACCTTTTTTAATGGATTTTTGTCGTTTTAGAGGGCCGTCATTTCTCCGTGATATAAAAGCATGGTTACTCGCTACATCAGGAGTCAGAACACCTCGAAATAGACGACAGAGGTTTTTAAAATCAAAAAAGGCGGGAAACCACCACGTGCTGCCCTGTTATAGTTGATAAACTTTCCCGCCTTAATCTCAGAATAATGTGATAACGTAACCTGCTGGCTTCCTAATATTATGTCAGTATTTTTTTTTTAAGAACGAATTTTGATTGTATGATCTAATAGTCAATACAGTCTCTGCTAAAAATTGTCAATGTAAGTATGTTGTGTTTTATTTTCTTCAAATAACATCAAGTTAACTTCCGGATTGCATTTTACCCCAATGTCTATCCCATTAGCTTTGCTAAAGGAGTTATTCCAGTCAAATCTGGAGCATCTCTTTACTCATTCCTCCAGCGACCTTGTGGCTTTGGTACATTTTGAAGCCACTAAATCACCTGAGGTCTTGCAGACTAGTTTTGGTCATGCTAGTTCATAGGTGCTATGACCAGCGAACGACACTTTCGTTCTTTTCTTCTGTCTTCTACGAACTACAAAAGTTGGTCTTCAAGACCTCAGGATCTCTATTGGCTGCTTCTCTTCTGCTTATTCCTAACATCTTTAATGCTTACTACTCACCAGCTATGAAGCAACTTCCTTAATTCTATAAATTAAAAAACTACTAATAAAGATTAAATAAAAAATTAAAGTGTTTAAAGAACTACAAAACATGTTAAACTAACATGTCATGTGCTATTTTTTAGTAACTAAATATTCCTTAACAACCTGATGATTTTTAATAATTTTTTTAATAATCTAATTCTAGGGTTGTGGTCCAAGGAATGATGGGGGTTTGCGGAAACTGATTAGTAACAGAAAAAAGAAACCCGGATTTTATGTTTACGTCAAGTTTTTTAGGTTTAAAACAAGATATTTCCCTCATTTTAGTATTTTTAGAGTAGTCTGGGTGTTTTCACTAGAAAGCCCCATTTTTACTTGAGTTTTGCAAGTTTTTCTCAGTGTTTTGACAAAGAAACTACATTTTTTCAGAGTTTTGGGAGTTTCCTACGTTTTTTGGCCAGAAATACCCAGTTTTACAGGAATTTCGGGATTTTTTTTCCATTTTTGTTTTTAAATTGAGAGATCTCATTTTTTAAGTTACTTTTGAATAAGTTAATTATTAACTATATCGCCGTTGAAGATGCAACATGTGCTAACTCGCATTTTGTGAATATGAAGCGAAATCTACCGAAGCGTGGTCAGTTTACTTAGTTTTGTTAAAAACTCATCAGAAAGCTTTCAACCGCTTTTCCTTCCGATATATCGGTTCATCGATATTTTCCTTCCGATATCGGTTCATCCGATATTTTCCTTCCGATATATCCGTTCATCCTATATTTTCTTCCGATATCGGTTCATCCGATATTTTCCTTCCGATATATCGGTTCATCCGATATTTCCTTCCGATATATCGGTTCATCCGATATTTTCCTTCCGATATCGGTTCATCCGATATTTTCCTTCCGATATATCGGTTCATCCGATATTTTCCTTCCGATATATCGGTTCATCCGATATTTTCCTTCCGATATATCGGTTCATCCGATATTTTCCTTCCGATATATCGGTTCCCGATATTTTCCTTCCGATATATCGGTTCATCCGATATTTTCCTTCCGATATATCGGTTCATCCGATATTTTCCTTCCGATATATCGGTTCATCCGATATTTTCCTTCCGATATATCGGTTGCAGAAAGCAGTTCAACCGCCAAAAATGATATAATGTGATATCTGAAATCTGAAGACTACGATTCAGTTTTTTGTCTCTTCTGCACATGCTGCATCTTCAACGAGGAAATGCTCACATTTGGACCTGTGAACTGTCTGCAATTTGTTAAAATTTTTATCTACTATTACTAAAATTATCTTCTCTAGATGCAGGCATTTTTGAAGACTGGCAAACTTGGTAAAGAAGAACCTGCCAAGGTTGTTCCTAAAGAAACTGCTAAGAAGCCTACACCTTGGGTTGAGAAGTACAGGCCCAAGACTGTCGATGATGTCGCCGAACAGAAAGAAATTGTTTCAGTACTAAAACAGTGCTTAAATGGAGCAGATCTACCACATTTGTTGTTCTATGGACCACCAGGTATTTTGGGTAAAAAAGCAATCATTTTAATAAATTTTTTTAGGTACTGGGAAGACAAGTACTATAATTGCAGCTGCTAGACAGTTATTTGGAGATATGTATAAAGATAGATATGGAACTGAATGCTTCGGATGACCGAGGTATTCAAGTTGTGAGAGATAAAGTGAAGCATTTCGCTCAATTAAGTGCCAGTTCGGTTAGAAAAGATGGAAAGCCGTGTCCTCCATTTAAAATAGTCATATTAGATGAGGCTGATTCTATGACGCATGCGGCACAAGCTGCTTTAAGGAGGACAATTGAGAAAGAAACTAAATCTACACGTTTTTGTCTTATTTGTAACTACGTTAGTTGTATCATACCGCCGCTTACGTCGAGATGTTCTAAGTTTAGATTTAAACCGCTTGGTGAAGGGATGATAAGGACGAGGCTGGAGATGATTTGTAAAGAGGAGAATGTTACATGCGATCCGATTGCTTTGACGCGATTGGTTGAAACATCAGGAGGAGATTTGAGACGTGCGATTACAAGCTTCAATCGTGTGCAAGGCTGAAGGGTGGTGAACCGATTACAGAAAAGGACGTCATCGAAGTCTCCGGAGTCGTACCTAAACAATGCATCATCGATATTATCAACGCCTCCCGAACCAACAGCTACGAAACCATCGAAAATTGCCTCGAAAAAATCATGTCTGAGGCATATTCAGCTCTCAGATACTTGAACAACTACAGGAGTTCGTGTTAGACGACCTTGAAACTCCTGATATGGCCAAGGCTAAAATTTGCGAGAAACTTTCCGTTGCAATTTCAGACTGCAAGAGGGATCATGCGAATTCGTTCAGTTGGTAGACCTTTGTTGTTCTCTGGCCAAAATTTACCAGAGCCTTTCTTAAGTTATTTGTACCGTCTTAATTTTATAAATTTCACTGAAAAAATGTTTTTCTCTTTTTTCCTCCTTCTGCTGCATATTCTGCAGTAACAAGTACCAAGGAATTTACTATACATATTAAATTGAATCTCTATTTTCATACTAGGGAGAAAGCATGGTCTTGAGCAGGCCTCGGCAAGTACTGTAGTATAGTGTATAGGTAGTATAGTATAATATAGTATAGGCAAGTACTATAGGAAGAGGCAAGTATTAGGTGTACAAAATGAAACTCGGCTAAATTCTACAAAATCAAATTACCCTGTGGCTGAGTTTGATTTTGTACACTAATAAATAAAACTTGTAGGAAATTTAATTCTCTATAAATTTGCACTAATTATTTTTTTCTAGGATACACCATTTTCGGAAAATAATTTTTTTTTAAAAAATTATCTTGAAAACAGTGCGTCCTAGAGAAAAAATGAATAGAATAAAAATTAAATAGAATTAAATTTCCAACAGATTTATTTAGGCATTTTTCCATATCTGTAACGGTTTACGATTTACGAGCCTTTAAAAATTAACCTTCTTAATGGTATACTTCAATAACCTTCTTACACGGAGAAGGTCAACTTTGATGGACTTTAACGCCTAAAATGTTCAAAATTTTGAAAAAATGAACTACTAGGTGTACAAAATGAAACTCGGCTAAATCTACATAATAATTTACCCTGTGGCTGAGTTTCATTTTGTACCTAATAATAGTAAATGGGAGATCTGTAGTAAAGGAGAGAAGAACATTTTAAATTTATGAACTTCAAGGTAAAAAAGTAGAAGCCCTTGCCCAACCAAACCAGAGTCCAGACAGATATGGAGTATTTGGTGAAGATCGGACTAACAGTACAGCATTAAGCAAACTATTGGACAGGTAAATCTCCGCCATTTTTGCGAATTTCGAAAAAAGCTCTTGAAATTTTCAAGGTTGCTAAGAAAGGAAGATTCTATAAAAATCTGAGAAAATTGGCAATGAAGAGCTCCCGAAAAATGCTACGGAATACGGACGGACGGCACTACAGACAACCTTATGGTCGGTAAAGATCACTAATCGGTTTCGTTTATGAGGTCTGGAGGACCATTTTCTAGAGACTTCTATTCGAGGGAGATAAAAAGTTTGGGGATCCCTGCAAGTTCGATGGACCCTTTTTCAAAAACCAGACATAGAGGGTAATTCAATAACATCTCTATGAAGAAACCAAAACTCAGGAATAGGATGGCACTCTTTTAAAAAATGTCGTAGAAGAATGCTTTCCTTGAAAGATTTATAAATCATTGAATTGTATGATGAATAAGTGAGATATTTGGTTTTAGACGGTTGGTAGCCTGTATGGATATAGTGCTGGTGCGTATTTGCCCGGAAACGCAAGGGATCCAAACAAATCAGTCTCCCCCTGGAATTGAAGCGGGAATATTTCTCCAATAGAACCCCCAATTGTCATACACAGATCTTACCGTGCCGGTTCACGACTCCAGTTAACAGTTGAACTATTTTATTTGTGATATAACTTATATTTCTAGGACGAAAAATGATGGCCGCACCGATAATGGCAGAGCTCCAAGGGCCCGCTCAAGATCCGTTTACCGCCGCGGTCCAACTCGAACTGGGCGGAAACCCGAACGCTTTAGCGTTACGGCGTCCGTTCGATCCTGTCGCTCATCAATTGGATGCTACTTTCCGATTGACGAGGTTCTCTGATCTTAAAGGATGAGGGTGTAAAGTCCCTCAGGAAGTCCTTTCTAGGCTTCTCGAGGGACTCCAACAAGACGAGAACAACGCACAGGATCACGAACACGCCCAGTTCCTACATATGCCAATTACCAGAATAGGTACTAACGTCTTTAATATTTTTACTTGTAGAATTATTAGATAAGCTGCCCAGGGCACTGTTGGCTAGTTGCAGTAGTTGTCATTCTGACTGCAGGGGCCACCTACTCTTGCTGTACTCCAGATATTGCTGGGGAGTCACATCGAATTGCTTTTCACTGTCCAGCCCTAGGCTGTTGATTGATCTCCAAAAACTGGACTGGTCCTCCCATTTTGTAGGCCATAGTTTCTTCCTTCAAGCCAAATTTGGCATCATTTGTCTGCGGAAGTTGGTTATTATGCCGAGGAACCTACTGTCATCTCTATCCTCTAAAGGTGTCAATGGAGTTTGCTGTTTCAGCAGACCTAGCACGATGCAGACTTTAGGTTCTTGTGGCGATGATTAGTAATCAACTAACTTGACAACGTTTCCCTTTTTCTAATGAACCAGGACATTTCCTCTGATTCCCACCAAATGGATGACCTTTGCTTTGGTGGGTCCTGTTTCATCCCTACCATCTTGTAGAGGACATACCAAAGTCCCGCTTTGGGTCACCATCCTCTGTACGCCATTTTGCCTTCAGCACTTCATGCTTCTGTGTTTAAACCGACTTTTGGGTTGTTTCCTCCGGACTCTTTCGTATTTTGGTCCATTGCGTCTGCTGTAGCTTCAACACCAAATATTTTGGCTGCTTTAATTTTTCTTTGATGTTTCAGGAATCGGAATGGATTCATGCGTTACTCCATTGAGCCATGGAGGACTTTCTCTTGTACAAACGACCGATTTTATTTATCCTTTAGTCGATGATCCTTACATGATGGGTTGCATCAAGCAATTTATAATTCACTTATCTTAGAACGTTTTTAGGTAAAATTGCTTGCGCGAACGTCTTAAGTGATTGTATGCTATGGGGGTGACGGAGTGCGATAACATGCTTATGCTTTTGGCTGTTTCAACAAAAATGACCGAACGAGAAAGGGACGTCGTTACTCCCTTAATTATGCGCGGATTTAAAGTAAATTGAATTATTTTTTATCGTTTTCGTATTAAGTTTGCTTAGGATCAGCGATGGAAGCAGGCACAACGGTAACTGGTGGACAAACTGTGGTTAATCCTGGTGTACGATTGGAGGTGTCGCTACTACAGTTTGCCAACCAAACGAATATATTGTGTACGTATTTTTGTATTGACAAATAATTTATTTGATGATAGTCCAGACAATGCTGTCGTGGGCGATGTTTTAGTACTTACAAAACCTTAGGCACAAGTCGCTGTCAATGCTCATCAATGGTTAGACATTCCAGAAAGGTGGAATAGGATTAAATTAGTTGTTTCAGATGAAGATGTGCGAAAAGCATACCATAGAGCAATGGATTCAATGGCAAGACTGAATCGAGTCGGTAAGTTAATAAAAAAGAAAAAAAATTAAAACAAAATTAATAATGAAATTTTACAGCTGCGCGACTCATGCACAAATATAATGCACACGGTGCTACCGATGTTACCGGTTTTGGCCTTTTAGGTCATGCGCAGACGTTAGCGAAACATCAGAAAAATGAAGTTTCGTTCGTCATACATAATTTACCCGTGATCGCGAAAATGGCCGCTGTGGCCAAAGCGTGCGGTAATATGTTTCAACTCCTTCAAGGACATTCAGCGGAAACCTCAGGAGGACTTCTCATCTGTCTTCCGCGAGAGCAGGCAGCCGCTTATTGTAAAGACATCGAAAAACAAGAAGGATACCAAGCTTGGATTATCGGAATCGTCGAAAAAGGAATGAGAACCGCCCGAATCGAAAGCCTCGAGTTATTGAAGTGCCAACTAAAGAAGACGGAGAACTCTGGTAGTCCTCGGAGAATCTACATTCTACATTTTGTCATTTCTTTGGTTTTCTTATACGTAAACGCGAAGTACAAACTCATTTTTTAAACAGTGTTCGAGTTGAAAATAGTGGCCTTTACTTACTGACATCCTTTTACATCATTTTTTTCCTATTGATTTAAATTGCTATTATTATGTTTCCATGGAAACGATGACTATCTTTTTAAAAATAATTAAAATACTTTTCTTTAAAAGTTTTCTTTTTTTTAAATTCCTACAGTTTCTAGTGCAGAAGACAGAACCTCTGCTTCCAAGAAATAGACTATAGGAAGGTTCCCAAAAATCTTGCCAAATTGAGAGAAAACTCCCAAAAACTTTCTTAAAGAGGGCTTTTCTCCAAAAACTGAGGGAAACTTCGTGAACTCCAGTTTTAAAAGCGCTCTGTGGCCAAAAAATAGAGGAAACGACCAAAAATCTGTATATTTTAAAGCATTGGGGTCCAACGAGCAAAAAATGCCCAGATATCCGTTAGGAAAACCCCATTTCAGAATGCAATAAGCGAAGAAAGCGTCGATAAAATCCTGCAAAATGGATACTCATGGCCAAATATGAGGGAAACGAGCAAAAATCTGCAAAATTGAGAGAAAACTCCCAAAACTTACTAAAAGAGGGCTTCTGAGCCAAAAACTGAGGAAACTTCGTAAACTCCAGTTAAAGAATGGCTTTATGGCCATGAAATATAAGCAAAATAAAACTCAGCCACAGGGTAAATTTGAATTTTGTAGATTTTAGCCGAGTTTCATTTTGTACACCTAGTTCATTTTTTCAAAATTTTGAACATTTTAGGCGTTAAAGTCCATCAAAAGTTGACCTTCTCCGTGTAAGAAGGTTATTGAAGTATAACCATTAAGAAGGTGAATTTTTAAAGGCTTGTAAATCGTAAACCGTTACAGATATTGAAAAAATGCACTAAATAAAATCTGTTGGAAATTTAATTCTATTTAATTTTTATTCTATTCATTTTTTCTCTAGGACGCACTGTTTTCAAGATAATTTATTTAAAAAAAATTATTTTCCGAAAAATGGTGCATCCTAGAAAAAATAATTATGTACAAATTTATAGAGAATTAAATTTCCTACAAGTTTTATTTATTAGGTGTACAAAATGAAACTCAGCCACAGGGTAAATTTGAATTTTGTAGATTTAGCCGAGTTTCATTTTACACCTAATAGAAGAAAACGACCAAAAATTTGTAAATTTGAGAGAATTGGGTACAACAAACGAAGAAAAATGCTCAGAAATTTGTTGAAAAAATTTTTGACCAAAGAAAACTGAGGAAAACTTCATAATATTCTTTTAAAGATGTCTCCTTGCCTGTAGATCGAGGAAAGCGACCTAAATTCGGTAAAATAGAGGTTTTTGGGTAAAACAACGAGGGAAAAGTTTATAAAGAGTGCTTTCCCAAGACCCTAGAAAACGTCCAAAAATCCGTTAAAAAGGTTTTTTTCCAATTCCAGCTAATTTCGACCCGAAGCAAGAGATCGGTCGAATAGGAACCTAAATTTAAATTGATTAATTTTCAAATAAATGCTGAAAAAATGTGGTTGGTAGGCATGTCAAACCAGCTGTTTCGAGGTCAATATTTTTCTCAAAGGTTATCCTCCTGCCCATCCCACTTTTACGGTTTAATCTAAAGTCTTTTGCCTTATTTCATCTTTTAATTTAAAGTATTTTTCCGAAGGCTGGTCGTTTCTCCCTGTTGCTTTTATGACCGCTTTGTGGGGTGCGGTCGGTATCGTCCTCCCCATATTTTTGCCCAAGGCGACAACAGAAAGTAAACCTTGTTTCTACATTTTTGTTACTTATTTTTATTTTTCAGCCTTATGCAACTATCGCTCGGATTGACTGCGATATGTGCTTGGATATTGTAAGTAGAAACCAATTTTATTTTTAAATATTATTTACTTTTTTACAGTTGGCTATGTACTTATATGTGTCAAATGAATCCTTTGGGGCCCTAAACTTTCTAAAAATGTTTTGTTGATGATGTCTGAAGAATGGGTAAGCCTTTCCATCTATTTTGTGATCTATTACACCCAGCTGTTTTAATTCCTTAAATTTTCTCGGTTCGGTAGCACTCTTAAGAGTTGTATTTTTCTTTGTCGCTTCGGCTTGATTGGCCAACTTTTTGGCTTAACAGAACCTGCCCTTTTTTAATGCTGTTAATGCTCTTTTTTTCAGGGAAACAAACTTGCTGAAGGATAATTTATTTGATTTTATCTTGCTCTGCTGTGACACATTCCATTTTGGTTTTTACCATCCTTCGATTTCAGTGCCGTCTTCATTTTTAATAAGAATCTCATTTCTTTTTCATCAAAAATTCTTTTGGGATGTAATTTTTATTGTAAAGTCCTTCAAAAACTGTTGAAAGTATTAGACATTTTGAGTCGTAAAATGTAAATTTGTGTAACTTATTAGTGATTGTACATTATGATTTATTAAATATAATCCACTGTTAATTTTATTAATTTTTTTCTCTCTCGAAAAAGTAGGTATTGTGATACCCCCAACAAAGAGATTTGAAAATTGCTCATCCAGCCTTGGGTAAAGAAAAATTCTTAATTCTGTCTGGCTGTTTGGTGTCACCAGCAGATTGTAATCGCAAGTTTCTTACGATTACGAATACAATCGTATTCGTATTTTTTTCTGAGATTACGATTGTAATCGCTTTTTTTTCTGCGATTACAATCGTAATTGTATTTTTTAGCGATTACCATTATAATCGTATTTTTTTCTGCGATTAATCGTAATCGTATTTTTTTTCTGTGATCACAATCGTAATTGTATTTTTTTCTGCGATTACCATTATAATCGTATTTATTTCTGCGATTACGGTCATAATCGCATTTTTTTTTCAGCAATTACGGGCGTAATCGTATTTCGTTAGCGTTTACGGCTCGTATATGACATTTTTACTGAGATAGAAACTGGTGACTTCTCAGTTTCTCCAGAGTACTCCTCGGATGCGATTTTCTTGAATTTTCACAGAATCTTCTTTTCATAGCTTGAAAATCTTGAGAGCTTTTTAACTTCCTGAAAGAGTTATTGTGATACCCACCATGTCAGGTTTTTGGGGAAAGGTCATCCAGATTCCGCAGGGTCAAATCGACCGATCTCAACTTTCTGCGGTTTCGTCCGGCCGTCTGTTGCATTTTTCCGAACACTTCACAGCCACAGTTTTGAACGATTTACCAAACACACATTCCTCAGTCGGTGAACATGAAACTAACGAGGGCAAATTTTGAATTTCGAAAAAATAGCGGAGATATGTCTGCTTGAAATTTTAAAAACTGCGCTGCGGCGTACCATTGGTCAGCCATTCTTTAACTGAAGTTTACGAAGTTTCCCTCAGTTTTTGGAGCAGAAGCCCTCTTTAGAAGGGTTTTAGGGAGTTTTCGCTCAATTTTGCAGACTTTTGGTCGTTTTCCTCAATATTTAGCCATGAGTCTCCATTTTGCAGGATTTTATCGACGCTTTCTTTGCTTATTGGATTCTGAAATGGGGTTTTCCTAACGGATATCTGGGCGTTTTTTTTTTGCTCGTTGGACCCCAATTCTTTAAAATTTACAGATTTTTGGTCGTTTTCCTCTATTTTTGGCCATAGACCCCTTTTATAACTGGAGTTCACGAAGTTTCCCTCAGTTTTGGCAAAGCCCTCTTTAAGAAAAGTTCTTGGGAGTTTTCTCTCAATTTTGCAGATTTTTGGGAACCTTCCTATGGCCAGATTTTCACCAAATACTCCTTATATTTTTTTATGGTTGTTTGGTGTAAACAATTTTTTTTTAAATTAGGGAGAAATTTGATACTTCCACCCCTTGCGAGAGTGACTTCCCTTAGGCAGAAAGACCATTTGCTACCTTATACTTAAAAAAGTTTTTTTTTTTTTTCTAATTTTTGATAATTTTTTTTTGCAAAAAAATTCGAAAAAAAAGTAAGTAAGTATACAATTTTTTTGAAAAAAAAAAAGTATACAATTTTTTTGAAAAAAATTGTATACAAATTTTTTTGAAAAAAAAGTATACAAATTTTTTTTGAAAAAAAGTATGCAAATTTTTAAAAATCTCCAAAAATTCGACTTAGAAACTTGAGACAAAAAAATTGGATAACTCAAAAATTTTCGAAAAAAAAATTCCCCTTCTTGACAGTACTACATCCCCTTCTTTATACTTCTCCTCCTTAAACTTCCCCTCCGTTATACTTTCCCCTCCTATGTACTTCCCCCTCCTATATTGTTTCTTCTCTTTATTTTCATTGGAAGCTCTTCAAACTTTTAATCATAGTAGCCAAAATGTTGACATTTCTTGCCCATTTCTTGGTACTCAAAATTTCATTTTCGATTGTAGGGAAGAAAAACTATAACGTGGTCCTATTTTGAGGAAGCTCTATGCATTTTACAAGACTCCATTTGTGACGCCATCATTGAGGTGACGAAGGAATAAAGGGTTACGTTTGCCGGAACTTTAGGAGGTTATAATGGCAAAGTTTTTATTCTGGTTGGCAGTTGGTGACTTGTGTGGAACAGTGGCAATTTGTTTTTATAGTTTTGTTGGTTTTTTTTTAGTACACTACTTAAAGAATGGTGAGCATATTAAGTACGGTCGATACGGGCCATGAGGATTTTATAAACGACGCCGAAGTTGATTATTACGGCCTCCAGTTGGCGACCTGTTCGAACGACCATAGCGTTAAGATCTTCAGCATTAAGAACGGTACTCAGTCTCAAATCGCCGACTGAAGGGTCACTACGGTCCAGTATGGCAGGTGACTTGGTCTCACCCCAAATATGGGAATATTTTGGCTTCTTGTTCTTATGACAGAAAGTCATCATTTGGAAGGAGAGCCGAGAATGGGCGAAACTTCAGGAGTTTAGTAACCACGAGGCTTCCGTCAATTCTGTACGATTTGCGCCCCATGGTATGGATTGATTCTTGCTTGTGGGAGTTCCGATGGGACCATTCGATCCTTTATTCAAACCGGATACTGGAACGTGGGATGTTAAGAAAATCAATAATGCTCATGCTATCGGATGTAACTGTCAGCTGGTGCCCATCGGGGAAGAAGAAGCGATTGGTCAGCGGCGGATGCGATTCTTTAGTTAAAGTCTGGCAAGAAGAAGCTTCAGGATGGGAGGAAAAGATCAAACTTGAGTTTCATTCCGACTGGGTCCGCGATGTCGCTTGGGACCTTCCATCTGCTCACCCAAAAGCACAATCGCCTCATGCTCACAGGACAAACGTGTCATCATTTGGACAAGCGATGACAAAAACACCGACAATTGGGTCCCGACCGTCCTTCATACTTTCGACGACGTCGTCTGGAATCTGAGCTGGTCCCTCACCGGCAATATCCTCGCTGTTTCTGGCGGGATGGAAAGTGACCCTTTGGAAGGAAAACACCGAAGGAAATTGGACCTGCATTAGTGACGTCAATAAACCACACAACTCTCATCAGTCCAATGAGCAAAGAGCGTTATAAAAAACATATGCATTTATATATAACTTGTAATTATTTCCTCATTAAATATTATTTAAAAAAATAAAATTTTCATTCATTTATTTTCTTTGGTAATAGTTTCCTTGTGCCTTGGGCAATTATTTAAAGTTTTTCAGTCAACAAACACCCTTTTTCTTTATGGCTTTCACAGCTTTCAAAGTTTTCTTTGGTTTTGCAGCCAAATTTTGAGACAATTCTGTGAGTTTTTTCGCCTTTTTGGATAAGTAAGCCAAGTTTTTTTCTAGACTGTTTTCAGCATCTTTTTCCTGAAACTCTCCTTTCCTTAACTAGAGGGATACCTTAAACATCCTTTTCCATTCCTTATAAACTAGGTTTTTAGGCCCATGTTGGTTAACTTGTAACTTTCTTTCCTTAACATAAAGGATACCTTGAACATTCACTTTCTGTTCCTTGACTTAGGCATTTTAAGTGAGATCAACTATTATGTCTCCGCCAATGAGAGCCCTCCCCTCGAGGATTCCTTAAGGTTCCTCAACAAGTTTACAAATTTGTAAGCTTTCCTTGAAACTCTCCTTTACTTAACCTGAAGGATACCTTAAACATCCCTTTTCCATTCCTTATAAACTAGGTTTTTAGGCCCATATTGGTTAACTTGAAACTTTTCTTTCCTTAACAAAAAGCATACCTTATATTCACATTTTAAGTTAAATCAAGGATTGTGTCGCCACCAATCAGAGCTCTCCCTTCAAGGCTTCCTTAAGGTTCCTCAAGTTCACAATTTATAAGCGTTCCTTGAAACTCCTTTCCTTAACTTGAAGGATACCTTAAATACCCCTTTTCCATTCCTTAAACAAGGTTTTTAGGCCCATACTGGTTAACTTGAAACTTTTCTTTCCTTAACAAAAAGGATACCTTGCATATTCACTTTCTGTTCCTTAACTTGGGCATTTTAAGTTAAATCAAGGATTGTGTCGCCACCAATTAGAGCCCTCCCTTCAAGGATTCCTTAAGGTTCCTCAAGTTAAAAAATTTTATAAGCGTTCCTTGAAACTCCTTTCCTTAACCTGAAGGATACCTTAAGCACCCCTTTTCCATTCCTTATTATTGCAAGGATTATGGCCCGTATTGGTTAACATCCCTTGAAACTTTTCTTTCCTTAACAAAAAGGAAACCTTCAACATTCACTTCTTTTCCTTAACTTAAGGGTTGTAAGTGAAAATTAAGTCAAAATACTCCTTGAAAATGGTAAATCAGGATTCTTTTTAGAAGGAACTCATCACTTCCAGGGAGTTTCATAAAAACAATAATATCAAGGAAACCTTGAGAAATGGATCCTAAAGGAGCGTTTATAAATACGGATCATAAATTAGAATTTGAATCAGATTTTTAGTAATAAGGCATATTATTACAATTTTACGTACCTTGTTTAAAATGAGCGCAGAGAAGCTTCCCGGACATGTTTGAACTGGTCTGTGGTGACCGGGGTGGGGATGAATAAAATTCTTTTTACCCTAAAGCCTACAAAATTTTGTAATAATTTACCCAATAAATCATTGGTTTTGTGTGTATTAATATTTTAGAAATCAACATTTTCTTTCGTATTTAATTATAATTTAAAAATAATTAATAATTATGGTTTTTTTAATGTCACCTACAATAGCTATTCAGGAGGCAGTGCAATGTTCAAAGCCTTCTTATGCCCACAATGATTTCTTGTTTCCACTATGGAAAATTTTGTAGGAAAGGAGAATTTCAAGGAACATTAAAAAATACAGGCCTTAAACATTATATTTATTTAAAAAAGAAAACCGTTTTTATATACTTAATTATAAATTGTAGGAAAAATTTAGAAGAAAATAAGTTGGGTGCGTAGGTCGTTGAATCAATGTCCATACCTGAAAGAAATAAAGTAATTAATAAATCAGGCAACAAAAAATACTTTGGAATTCCCATTCTCTGTTATCCAAAGGGCAAACTTGACGTGTTTTGAGCCACCTTGAAATGCAATGGAAGTGGAAAGCGTGCTGAAAATAATAATTTAAATTTTTTGGGTTTTTAAAAATTAAAAAGGTTTTACGTTGCAGACCCCCAAGCGACGGTGCATTCTTCGCTGGTCGCTGATGCTTGATTCGCTTGACATTCGATATAGATCCATGATGTGGTTTCGGCAAATGGCGCAGTTATCGACCACAATATCCCACGCCCAGAGAGCCACAGCATTCCACTATAAATAACAAAAGAACTTTCTTAATTTCTCTAAATGTGGTCACATTTGACCAGTAAAAAGGGGCCCTTTTGCTGAAAAATTTAGGTAGACAAAAGAACAAGAATTTTACCTTTTTCACTTCGAATCTTTTCTTTTCTCCTTTCACACTACTCGAGTTTCCGATTTCAGTTTCTTCCTCGTCAATATCCATAGCAGATGCCATTTTTTAGTCCTGAAATTAAAAATTCTACATTTTAAAGGTCAACTTTAATTCTAAGATTGTAACAAATTAAAAAGTTGAAAGCAAAAATGAAATGTTATTTATATAAATTAAAAGAGGCGAAGAAATAAATTTGTTTTACTCAATTTACCTCGAGAATAACTAAAAAATTAAGTTTTCTTAGTAACAAAATTTAATTTTGAGGTTTTCAGAGCACAGGCTTGGTTCCATGGCCTTCTAGATTCGACCCGGAAGAATGAGAAAGCTTTTTTTTCTTTTTATTTATTTTCCTCTTTTATAATTTTACTTTTTATTAAAACTTAATAAATAAATTTTTATTTCTAAGTGCGTTTTAAAGTTTATTTTTACTATATTTTTATGTAGATGTGTAGAGTGGGAAAAAAAAATGGAAAATAACCGGCGTTGAACCGGCTACTCCGGTTATGAGGTTATTATATGAAAAACTGAAAAAGATAGTTAAAAAATTGTGCCAATATATCTTTACTTTTTGGACCAAAAAAAAAAAAACTTTTGGACGGTTGTTTTGCATTATTTTATTGAAACTTTTTTTTCCCAATAAAAACCAGGCCGGTTAACTGGAGTACTCGATATCGGTTGTAACCGGTTATTTCTAAGTTAACCTATGGGTTGAACAATTTCTTTTAGGCATTCAGCATTTTCGTTCAGCTCGGCGGCTCGGCCATTTTTCTACGAACTTCCAAACGGTGAACATGGATCTGCGTGAACTTAGGTAAATTGTATTCTTTAAAATATTATTTTCATCAACTTAAAATTAGATTTGTGGTTTTATTATCAATAAATAATTTATAATTTGCTAGGAAAGTTTTATAATTAGTTTAAAGGTAGTAATTGCCAGTTTTGCCGAAAGCACGTGGTCAGCTACTTAGCCATGTTTTTAATTTTATGTTTCTAAAGATTTATTATTTCAAATATCTTATCAATCTTTTTTATTATTTAGTTTTTGTTTTATTTTTCCCTTCGCGTTACTTATTTCCTTGATTTCGTTTTTTAAACCGTGGGTTCGACTTATTGGGACCACGTGGTCAACCCAAGCCGGTAACCTATTGAACAGCTCTTGCTATTATAAGTAATAACTTCCTTGAAGAAGTTATTTTGATACCATCCTCGTCGAGTTTTTTGGGGAAGGGTCTTTCAGACCCCGGAGGGTCAAATCGACCGATCTGAACTTTGTCTGTGGTGCCGGCCGGCCGTAGCATTTTTTCCAGAACACTTTACGGCCACAGTTTTCAACCGATTTTCACCAAATTTTCTGTAGTTGGTGAACAAGAAACTAACAAGGGCGATTTTGAATTTCGAAAAAATGGCGGAGATATGTCTGTTAAAATTAAAAAAAAAAAAACTTCACTGCGGCCGAAAAGTTAGTCCGATTTTTACGAAAGTTTCACCAATTACTCCTTATATTGTTAAACAATTTTAGTGTAAAATTAAAAAAAATTAATCATTTTATTAGGGAGAAATTCCATACTTCCACGCCTTACGGGATGGACCTTTCTGGGCAAAGATCCCATTATTTCTACCTTGATTCTTATAAAAATTTTCGAAAATAAAAAACTTAACTTCGGAAAAAAAAACGGGAATTTATAAAAGAAAACTCTGAAATTTTTCTTTTGTTTTTTGAAAAAAAAAAAAAAAAAAGTTGACACTTTTTTCGGAAAAAAAAAAAAAAAAAAAAAAAAAAAAAAAAAAACTTCCCCCTCCATTATACCTTCCCTTCTTTATACTTCCCTCTCCGTTATACTTCCCATGTTTCTACTTCTCTCTTAGGAAGTTTTCGGTGGAAGCTCTTCAAACGAGTAATTTTTTTGTTGATTAAATATTAGCCGGGTTTTAATATTCTTGAATGTGGATATAGACGATGGTTCAGAAAAGTGTTAGCGGTTTTTTTTTACGATTTTTAATTTTTTTGTGTACAGGGTGTCCCATAGTGATTTTCAATGAGATCCTCTATTCGGTAGATTTCTTTTGTTCGAAATCTTATTTTTCATTTCAGATTCAAATCTACTTTTTTTTTTTGCTTCCTTGAACATTTTCCAAACCTCTTTTAATTCCCATTTATTTTTTTAGGAAACCATGGCAGTCCTCTGGATGCCGCCAGAGCGCGTTTTGGTTGACGAGGAAGTTCTGAAACTTGGATAGTAGTTGGCGAGTGGAGTGCGCTTTCTATACCTAACTACGATGTAGAAAGTTGCATTCAGCATTCAACTTTTTCAAGTCTTTCTTGACTAAGACGTGTTGGCTTACTGCTGTCATTGCGTTGTCTTTATCCCAGAACTGTTCGTACTGGTACCGAAATTTCTGTAAGTTGCCACCCAGTCAGTTTAGCGCAGTTGTCATCAGTGAATGGGAGGACATGACGTTGTGGAAGCCGATGAGACGCATATTTTCAAGCGTAAGTATGATCAGGGCTATTATATATATTTCTTTAATTTTAGAGAACCAATTTTTCATTTTTCCCCACATGGCCGAAAAATCCCCCCCCCCCAATTGTTTGGAATTTCCTCAATTTTTGCTGGAAAACACATTTTTTTTGGATTTTTGCGTTTTTTTTTCGATCTTCTGGTCAAGAATTGCCAATTATTACTTAAGGCAGCTTTTCAATGTTTTTGGCCCTTAAAACCCTTAAAAACCTTTTGTTACCTAATCGTTAAGGGTTTTTCTCAGTTTTTTCGTTCGAAAAAACCATTTTGTGTCGGATTATTGGGAGTTTTCCTGGATTCTCTGGTCGAAAAACCCTTTTCACCAGATTTTCAGTTGTTTTTCCTCAATTTTCGGCAAAGAAAAACCCTTTTTGCCCCGATTTTATAAAGTTTTCACATTTTCTTCCAGGAAAACACATTTTTGAAATTAGATTTTCATGGTTTTTATGTTTTATTTGGATTGAAAAACTAATATTTTTCCTTTTTTTTTTAGAAAAAGCTCGACTTATGCAAGATAACTACGAAAGGAAGATTAAAATCGGATAAAATGGCGCTTTTTGGAAAAATTGGCGATTTTTCTGTACATAATCGTACATAGAGGGTAATACAAACGCATCTCTTGAAGTTAGAACGCTAATTTTGTCGTAAATCAAAATATAACCTCGGATTAAGGTGCAGAAGAAATAAAAAAAGCAATTTGATTTAATTTTGAGGTTCGAAACTAATTTTTTTATGCGTTCATTACCCGGTGGGGATGAAAGTAGAACAGTGCACTTCTCCCTTCACTGAAGTGCCTTGCTTTGCTTGACATCATGACACCTAAAACCCGGAAGTGGGCGTTTTGAAAGAAAAAAAAAGGGTCGATCTTCTGACCCGATTACTATTCTCTCATCCTCGATAAATTTATTTTTACTTCTCCCTACTGGGTACTCTCTCGAATTACGAAATTCCCTATTTCCCTCTCACTAGCTTTCTGATTACGAACGTCGTTTTCACTTCAGTGGGCGTCTTTGTCCATAAACGAAAGTCCCTTAGAATCCCATTTATCAAAGGAAACAATATTTAATTACCTTTATTTGAGGTATTAAACAAAGGTTGTCTGAAGATTTTATTTAAATCCAAATGTCAAAGAGTGGGTATTCTTCGATAATTCAAATTGAAAGAATTTTTATTGTCCGCTATTGTCCCAGTTTTTTCATGAAAAAAATGTTTTTTCTTGTTATTTTTTTCTTCTAAAAAGTTATTGTGATACCCTCCGTCGGGTTTTTGGGGATTCCGAAGGTTTAAATCGATTTTTAACGATCTCAACATTGTCTGTCGTTCCGTCCGGCCGTAGCTTTTTTTCCGGAACACTTTACAGCCGCAGTTTTCACCAGATTTTCACCAAATTTTCCCACATCCTTCCTGAATAGTTGAGCAAGAAATTAACGTGGGCGATTTTTTGATTTCGAAAAAGGCGGATATGCACGTTTGAATTTTAAAAACTGCGCTGCGGCCGTTGTTCCGATTTTCACCAAATTTTTAAAAATACTCCTATATTATTTAAAATTTTTGGTAAAAAAATTTAGGGAGAAATTTGATACTTCCACCCTTGCGAGAGGGATATCCCTTGGGCAGAATCCCATTATTTCTACCTTGAAACTTCACAAAATTTCTGGAAAAAAAAACTTGGAAAATTTTTCGGAAAAATAACATTGTAAATCTTTCGAAAAAAAAAACTTAAAAATTTTTTGGAAAAAAATGAAAATTTTTCAAAAATACAACAAAAATTTTGAAAAAAAAAAAATTTTATAAAAAATAAAACTTGGAATTTTTCGAAAAAAAGAAAAATTTAAAATTTTTCCAAAAAAAATTAAATTAAAAATTATTTATCTACATTTAAATTACTCCATTCAAATTATTCTTCCCCTCCTTGAACTTCCTCTCCTTTATACTTCCCCCTCCTTATACTTCCCCCCGTTACCTCCCCCTCTTATATTGTTCCTTCTCTATTCGTTCGCTCTTCAAACTATTACTTTTTATTGTGATTGCTTTTGTCCCAGTTTTTCATGTTACATTTTTATGTAAGTGTCGGACGTTGAGAGGGGATGTTGGTAATTAGAACATGACAACTATGCCTTTTTACGAGGAGTTATAAAAAACTTTACTTTCACTATTGGGTGGCGAGGGAGAAGGGGCCTAAGGTTGTAGGGTTAGTATTGGGGTCACTTCTCCTCCCTCTCGTCCTCGTGGTTCCTCCCTTTCCCCCCGTTTCGACCCCACGAATGTGAGTCTGCCCTCGAAAACAGAAACTGTGTGTAATCTAGAACGCACACCCCCTCTACATAACCTTCTTTCCTCCGATTCCGTGATCGGACAATCTCCTCTGGCACAGATAAACAACCTACCTTTTTCCATAGCACATCCCCTATTGGATCTAACGCTCTATTTGTTTGGGCGGGAGATAAAACTCTCATCCTTTGACATAATTTTCAAATCTCTCTGCTCATTATGACATTTCAAAATTGATCTCTCCCTATTTCTTATCTTTCTTGAAAGGAAGTTATTAGATTACCCTACAATTTTTGGTGAGTCCCTTCTTGTAAAAATACTAGTTAGTCTGGTGCCGGCTGCCGTTCCGGAAAACATACGGCCTCAATTTTCATCCGATATTTGTATTTATGTGGGATGGGAAAGATAAAATCGTTATCGATAAACAGGCATCTTGAAACGAGATTATTTTTACCTCAAATCCTACTTTAATTGGGCCAACGACGAAAGAAGTGCACCAGAACATCCTTTCTGCCTGATAAATCTTTCTTTATGGAAATTTATTTAGGACGCAGCCTCGTTTATACTTTGAGAAACAGATCTTTGGTTTTTTCGAACTTTTATTTAGTGAAATTAAATTATTGTCCAAGTTTTGCTCAAAAATCGGGTTTTCTTGGCCGAAATAGCGATGAAGAGCCTAAAAATCTGTTTGAAAGGAAAGAGTGAGAAAAAACTCCCAATTCTGTAAAAAGGTTTTTTTTTGGTCGAAAAACCGAGAAATGGGTTTGCTCGGTCGAGAGAAGTAAAGACAGCCCCAAAAACCTGGCTAGGAGGGAGTTATTTTTGGCTGAATTAGCGAAGAAAACGTCAAAAAATTAGGAAAAAAGAGGTTTCCTTCGAAATATCGAAGAAAATTCCCTGAAATCGTGCAAAAAGGTGTTTCTGGCCGAAATAGCGAAAAATCGCCATAAAATCGGAAAAATGGAGGTTCTCTGACAATTCTAGGAATCTTCCGGAAAAAGGGGTTCTCTTGGTCGAAAAAATCAGGCGAAGCCCTAAAACCTGCTTGAAGGGAATTTTTCGGCCAAAGAAAATGCTCAAAATCAGGGTAAAAAGGTTTCTCCATCATTCATAGTTCATAAATCAGAACAAACGAGAAACCTCCAAAATCCGGTCGAGGGTTTCTTGGTTGAGAATCCAAGGAAACTGAAGTCGAGTAAGAATGTTTCTTGGCAAAAAGCGAAGAAACTCAGGTAAATTGGGGAAAAATAGAGTTTTTCGTCTGAAATCGATGAAACTCCAGAAAATCGGTTGAAAGGGTTTCTCGGCAAAGAGCGAAAAAAACGCAGAAAATCGGGAAAGAGCTTTTTTCCTACAAATAGGAAATCTCCTGGAAATCGGGTATTAAGGTTTTTTCTTGGTCGAAAGAACAGGCGAAGCCCTAAAACCTGGTAAAAGTAATTTTTTACCCAAAAGAAGAAAAATGCCAAAAATCAGGGAAAAAGGGTTTCTCCGTCCAAAAACGAGTAAAAACATTTCCCAAAAATGCACAAAAAACTCCCGAAATCCGTTGAAAAACACAAGCTCCTCAGGAAGTCCGAAATTCGATCCCTCAAATCCCTAAAACCTGATAAAAAGGAATTTTTTTTGGCCAAAAGAAAAAGTAAATGATGAACTTGAACTAGTAACTAACTTATCTTTTGAAGCTTTGTACCTCCATTGAAATTTTAGTTCATGTAAATAGCCACTAGGGTTTAAGAGCTTCTTCTCTCTTGTGTTTAAAATTTTAGCTTTTTGTTCACAGTTTAGTCCGAATAATTCGAGCCCCAAAATCTCCAAAACCTGATAAAAAGTGAATTTTTTTTTTGCCAAAAGAGAGTAAAATGCCCAAAAAACCGGGCAAAAGAGTTTTTTCTCAAAATCTAGTAAAACTCCCTTATATCCAGCGAAACAGTTCCATTCGTCAAAAATCCTAGGAAAACTCCCAAAATCCGTTAAAAAGGTTGGCTTTTTTGGTTCACTGTGACCTGAGAAACTCATCCTCAGGAAGTTGCTCCGAATAATTCGAAACCCCCGAAATCCGAAACCCTTTTTTTCAACGATCCGCTCCAAGGAATCGGATGAGAGGGCGGTTAAAAAGGGTTGATGGACGTGGTATCTGGGCCGTGATTGTCTACAAGAGTGAGAGTGGAGCTCCATTGACATGTGGTCACCTACTTCACTCCCCACCAAACACCACTTTCACGTTATCCTGAATCCTTGTGCCCATGCCCTCATCTCCATACTCTACCCTATTTACAAAACAATAATCACTCCAAACTACTCGAATCTTCAAAATACTCTCTTCTACCCATAACTTCATGACTTTAAACTTAAATAAGTACCCCTATGATATAACGATGACAAGTACGTTTATTTTCAAATCAAAACTTCAAAGGGTTAAATAGATACTAATTTTAACTAAAACTTTAAATTTTTACGCTTTCCAAAAAATATTTGGTGCCCTTTTTCTGGGCCCTTAAGTACAGTCGATAACCTTTTATAAATCTACTTATAATTGACCTGATTCTCGATTATAAGCTTGAAAACTAGGTTTGTTAAAAAAAATTCCTTAAAGAAGTTATTGTGATACCCTCCACGTCGGATTTTTTGGGACCCCAGAGGGTCAGATCTTTACCGATCTCAACTTTGTCTGGTGCCGTCCGGCCGTAGCATTTTTTCCCGAACTTTATTCCACAGTTTTCAACCGATTTTCACCCAATTATATTTTTTTACGAATTTTTGGTGTAAAACAATTTATCGTTTTTTACATTATCATTTTATAGGGAGAAATTTCATACTTCCAATTCGAAATTAAAAAAAAACTTAAAACTTCCCCTCCTTTACTTCTTCCCCTCATTTGTACTTCCCTCCTTTATACTTCCCCTCCTTTATACTTCCCCCTCTTATATTGTTACTTCTCTTTAAGGAAGTTTTCGTTGGAAGCTCTTCAACTTTTTATGTTGTGCCCTTTCTATGCCCTTAAGACATTTATTTTTACGCTTTCTATTTGCCCTTTTTCTGGCCCTTAAGTACAATTCTGTCGATAACCTTTTATAACCTACTTATAATTGACCTGATTCTCGACTTATAAGCTTGAAAACTAGGTTTGATAATAAATTTTTAGTTTTAAATTTTTTTTTTTTCTCTCCTTGGGATTTGAAGATTCTTCTCATAATCTTCATATCAACCTTAACTTTTTGACGGTCCGCGAAAGTTCAAGGAATCTTTGCTCTTTTGATGTCTCACGGCGGAACTATTGGTTCATTTTCGTACCCTATTTTTTCTTCTCGCGTTGGCGGATAATTTGAGTGAAACTATCCCTTACGTCACAGCTTTAAAATAAAGTTTTAAAATATTTTTTGGTCCAGTTTTATATTGCACTTTCTATATTTCGTAAGTCCGTCCTACGAATTCATTGTTATTCGGTTATAGAAAAAAGGGTTATTAGCCAAACTGCCCTCGATAAATAAACTATGTAAATTACCATGAAGATACGGCCACATGTTGACCTGAAAAGTGAAGAATTATTTTACAAAATTATTTCCTTGTTTCACAACTTCTTTTACGACTTGGCATCTTGTAATTTCTCAGCTCCTATTGTTTTAAAAATAAAATATCGAAGGAGAACAGAGATAAATCGTTATAATTTATCAATATTTTGAAAAAAAAATTTTAATCTTCAATGAGTTTTAACAACAAAAAAATTTTAAGCTCCACGTGTCTTTCAGGAGGGAAATCCAATTTACATAATGCAGAAAATTAATTCTCGAGTATTCCTCCCTCTTTTCCAGGGTCGCTGGAAGTCCCGAAATCGATTTAGCGAGGGTTACAGCCTACGGGAACGTCACGAGTGGGGGAGTCGGAAATCCATTTTTCCCTTGATACTTCTTTTAACTTCCTTAAAGATGTTATTGTGATACCCTCCACGTTTTTTTGGGGAAGGGTCTTCCAGACCTCGGAGGGTCAAATTGATCTTTACCGATCTCAACTTTGTCTGTAGTTCCGGCCGGCCGTAGCTTCCGGAACACTTACGGCCACAATTTTCACCAGATTTTCACCAAATTTTCACACAACCTTCCTGAATAGTTAACAAGTAATCGTCTGCGATTTTTGATTTCGAAAAAATGGCGGAGATATGGACGTTTAAAATTTTAAAAACTGCGCTGCGGCGAACGATTGGTCCGATTTTCACCAAACACCACACTCCTATATTTTTTACAATTTTGGTGTAAAAAAATTTTTTTTTTTTTAACTTTTTTTAGTAGGGAGAAATTTCATACTTCCACCCGTCACTAGACGCACATCCCTAGGGCAAGTCTCATTGTTTCTACCTTGCTGATAAATTTTCGAAAAAAAAACTTAAATTTTTTGAAAAAAACTGCAAAGATTGAAAAAAAACGAAAATTTTCGAAAAATTTTTGAAAAAATTAAAAATTTAAAAAAAAAATTAAAATAAAAATTTTAAATTAAAAAAATTGCAAATTTAAAAAAAAACTTTAAAAATTGGAAAATTTGTTGAAAAAAAAATCCCCCTCTGTTATACTACCCCTCCTTTTATTTCCCTCGCCGTTATTCTTCCCCCTCCGTTATACTATCCCTCGTTTATACTTCCCCCTCCCTTTGTTCCTTCCTTTAAGGACGTTTCCGTCGGGGCCAGCTCCAGACAAGTACTTTTTCTCCTTTTCGATTGTCGAAAAATATAAATAAGGTATTAAGGTCGTCCTTATTCGGAGATCCTTGGATAATCAATAATGTCCAATGTAAACGTGCCAAGGGTTTTATTCCGGTGAAACTCATCAATCCAATTGTTTGACCTTATTTACCGTTGGTTGACAACGAAAAAAATTTGATTTTTAAATTTCAAAGCATTTTGATCATCAGAATATTCGGCTTTTATTTCGAAATATCATTCAACTTTTACCCCGAATATTTATCACCTTGTAACAGATTTTGATTATTTTGTTAATGTGCCACTTTTGTAGTTCAAAATCTTAAAAATGCTAACCACAGATTATCAATCTATCATAAAAATTATCAAAATTTATGACCTATGAGTATTTATCATATGAAGGCGTAGTTTAGTGAAAAAATGTAAAGCAGGCCCCGATTTCTTGCGTAACTTATAATTTTGAGGGCTGAAAGGCCGAAGAAAAGTTCAAAAATCGGTTAAAAAGTGGATTCTCGGCCAAAAGGGAAGTATAAGGGAGGGAAGGTAAGGAAAGGAAGTACAAAGGAGGGAAGTAACGGAGGGAACTATAAGAGGGTATAAAGGGAAGTGTAACGAGGGGAAGTATCGGAGGGGGAACTATAGAGATGGGGAGTATAGGGGGTATTTCGGAGGAAGTATCACCGACTAAAGAAAATTTGGTAAAAATCGGTTGAAAACTGTTTCCGTAAGCGTTCCGGAAAAATGCTACGGACGGACGGCCGGCCGGCACCACAGACAAAGTTGAGATCGGTAAAGATAATACGATTTGTCCCCCGGTTGGAAGACCCTTCCCCAAATACCAGAGTGGAGGGTATCACACTAGCTTCTTTAAGAAGTAAAGTAGGTTTTTAAGCCAAAAACTCGTAGAAACCGCCCGAAAATCTGCTAAAAAGGGATGTTTTCAACCAAAATCTGTGGAAAAGCCCATATCTTCTTACTAAAAAGAGGTAAAAGGAGGGAGGAACTGATGACGTTGTCAGAATGAATCAGTTCCTGATTTGGCCAAAGGTCACAGCGCTAGAAGGAGCGGAAAATTCAAATTGTACACTCAAAATTTGTTTTAAACAAATCTAAAATATTTAAGTTGCTGTAAATCATAGTCTTTTTTTTTTTAAGTTAAAATTTTTTTCTATCTGTTACGAAGCCCTGCCATGACCTATTGCTCTACTGCCTATCACTCTCAAGTCTGTCGCCATGGCCGAAATCGGCAATAGCATTTGAGAAGTTCCATTATTCCTTTTTTTTTCATTCCATTAAAATATTTTATGTACGTAATATTAAATTTAGGTTGATAGGTCAATCCTTGAAATGTCTTGAGTTTTTCCGCTATTTGTGCGTGGGTGAGTGGGAGTTTAGAAACTAAATGGGTTAAGCGTAAAAACGATTTTTCTTCAACTTTTACCATTAAAATTAAATGAAGGTTTTTTCTTAATGATATTTTCCTTTTCACCAT